>MU385929.1:67546-119858 GCA_022497145.1 Rostrohypoxylon terebratum | reverse complement strand
TTCCCCCCCCCCCCCCCCCCCCCCACCCCCCCCCCCCCCCCCCCCCCCCCCCCCCCCGCCCCCCCCCCCCCCCCCCGCGAGGATAACCGGAGTCTGGGATGGCTCAACCGGATTTACAGATACCCATGGATTGGATGTCACTCTAGCCCACTACATTTCCCAGAGGTGGCCTGCAACCGAACAGGTTCAGGAACAGAGTAGTGGTGGTGAATACAAGCAAACGCAATAAACGCAACATTGCAAAGTAAACATTCTAATCAATTGCCTATGCCGTAATTGCGTGATTCAGTGTGATCCCCAGGGTATCTAACTGTCATATACAAAACGTGACTCCTGTCGATTCCTGTCATAACCGGTTCATTAACGCTAGTTCCCAATCCCCTTGTCCGTTATATGCATAGATCTCCCGACTTCAGAGAACTCCTCGACTCGACGCCTCGGCGACCCTTTCAAAACGTCCAGACGCAATCCTCCCTCATCGGTGGCACTTCGGGCATATCGCCCTCGAATCTGCCCGTGCTCTTCACCTTCTCGTAGATCGCCTGGATCATATCATTGTATAACGAGGGATCCGGTTCGGTATCCTTATTGTAGGCGGGTGGTCCATTGGGAAAGAGGATTTTACGCCAGGACCCGTCTTGGTTCCTCACTCCGGGTACCGGTGGCTCCGTCGGCGGACCCAGAGGTCTCTCATCCTCGTACTTTTCTCCTACACTCCACTTGTAAAACACCTGCTGTCCATTGAATGATAGAATCTGCCCATTCATAGCCTTGTTGATATAACTCTCCGGGGGCGGATGCTGCCTCGTACTGTTCGGTCCGTAGGGGTTGACTCCGCCCATAGGGAAAGATTGGGCTTGGGCTTGCACTTGTGGTTGTGCCGGTGCCTGTGGCTGCGATTGTGTCTGAGCTTGCGCGAAAGGATTGACCGCTGCGGCTGCGAACCCTGACGGCTGTTGTGGTGCTGCTGCGAACGGATTCTTGGTCGCGACACCGAAGGCAGGGCTAGCCGGTTTTGCGAAAGGGTTATTAAGAGCTGGTGAAGGAGCTGATGTGTCCATAGACTGGTCGTTCGTCTGTGGTGTTTCTACCTTGGCAAAAGGGTTGACGGCTGCGGGTTGGCTAAACGGGCTGAGCCCTTGAGTCATGGCAGGCTGAGCGAAAGGGTTGGGAGTTGATGATGACGGCGGTGCAAGGAAGGGGTTTGGCTTCTGTCCCAAGGCCGACGGTTGTCCGAAGGTACTTCCCCCAGTTTGACTAAAAGGACTTGGTCCGGAGGCTGCACTGGCGAAAGGGTTCGGTTTTTGGCCTAAGGCTGACGTCTGTCCAAACGCAGGGGCAGCTCCGCCCATCTGTGAAGTTTGACCAAACGCCGGTTTAGCCGCCCCCATAGCGGATGGTTGGCCGAAGGCCGGAGTATTTGATGGCGCGCCAAATGGGTTAGGTTTCTGGCCCAATGTTGACGGTTGACCAAACGCAGGCGCGCTGCTGCCACCGAATGGGTTCTGTTGACTGCCTGACGAAAAAGGATTGGGGGTTGAGGTAAGTGGATTTGCAAAGCCGGATTGAGGACCAGCGGCAGCCTCTCTCGCAAAGACACCAGTCGGGGTGCCGTTCTGGACGCAGATATCTATACGATTGGGATGCTTGTTTTCTGCGGCAAGCACAAATGAGATAGCTCCGTCGAGGTTGTTAAGGGCGGTTTGGTTCTGTTGTTCGGCCTGTTGGATAAGAGCCATGACTTCTGCTTCCTTCTCCGATGATTAGCAAAAACAAAATATACGACGGACGCGTAGATGCTGGGTGTACCCATACTGCTTGCTGTTGGTTCGCGGAGCTTTTGATGTAAAACATCACCTCCTCAAGACTTTGTTCGCGTGGATAACCGCCAAACAATTGTTCCGGAGCATCTCTCCCAGGTCCGTAACAGGATAGGAGCCATGGTGGTCGTTCTACCGTCAGGTCGGCTTTGATAGTTTCGGCTGTGATTTTGTAAGGGTTGTCCAGGGGCTTGCTCCCGCTTCCGCTTCCACTTCCGCCACCGCCAGAATTCAGGGCGCTAAATCGGTTTGTGTTGGAGCTTGGTGCTCCGAATGGGTTCTTCGCAGCTGCGTTATCGCCTGGATGTTCAAAACGGCAAGAGGCTATATTGGACAGTGTGAGTATTCTCCCCTGACGATGGGTATATGAATATGGATGGGATAGGATAGATTATAACATACATCCATTCTTACAGTAACCTTGCTGCCAGAATTTACATAGAGGCGCCATATTGTAGGTAGTGGGAGATGGGATGATGAAATAGTGAACAGGTTCAATGACAGCCTTGAAGTTTAGAAAGCTAAGGTTGGGATTTTCAGCCTTGCAGGTTGCAGGTTGCAGATGAAAGCTTCAGCTTTTAGTGGAGAATTGCCGGGAGACATCCATATTCCTGCCACTTGGATTTACTACACTAGTGTACTGCATAATGCATGTTAAGCATTGTTATTGGTCAATACCACTACTTATTGAGTATTGTAAAGTTTGTAAACAACCCTAAAGGCTAAAGTTACAAACGGGAAAGTGCTTATCGCCACGATTCGTTGAGTTCCTGACTAATCCGAATGCAAAGTTAAAAATACTTGGCGCTTCCCCAATCCTTAAGAGTTCTTCCAGTCTTCTAAGATTCCTTCAATAATACATCTAATTCTTACACACAGCAAGACTTAATATACCTACATATTTTTGAGTTGTGTCTGCGATAACTCGACGTGTTGCTTCTTCATCACAAATTACAAGATACCTACCTAGTACCTACCTAGTACCTATCTAATATGTATGTCATCAAGTAGACAATTCCATTCTACACACGACGCCGAACACAGAATTGTTCATTCAGAATTTTTCATCAACCACTCTGTGCACGTTTCGTTTAAAGCGACATCTGGACTTCGGACATGCTACCTTGAAGTATTAGTTTGAACACCTATGCTGTATTACATAGTAATAATGGATAGAGTATCCGCCTCATCCTTGCGCGGTAGCCTTAGCAAGAGGACCCAACCCACTCGAGATATACGCCGACGACCTCCAATCCGACCAATCATGCGTCAAGAGTCCCCATGTCTCGTCAAAATCCTGCGTGCCAGAGCGGATGTAGTAGCTACCCGCGACGACCCAGATAAACCAACCGGCCTTCTGCGCTGAGAGATAGCTCGCGATGCAAGTAGCGTATGTCCCCTGGTACGCACTTCCTGTCATGTCAAAGCCGAACTCCGTCAACATTACTGGGAACACATTGACCGTCGCCGGGTCGCTCGCGTTTTGTGCCTGGTATCCGCTGCTATACAACGAGCTCTGAAGACTGCTGCAGCTCGATGCGCTATTTTGGTAGTTGTGGATTTCTAGCACGAGCTTGTTGGTGTATCCTTCGAAGTCGGCCGTTGTAAATGTGCCGGTCGACGGTGTCAAGGCCGTGCCCCGCACAATTGGCGTTACGTATGTGTCGAAATCTAGCCCCGAGAGGAAGATAAGTAGGTCCGGGTTAGCCGAGTTGATCGCGCTCGTGCCCTTCTTTATGTTCGCGTACCAGTCACGCCAGTTATACGACGAACTCTTGAGCGCCGAGTTGTCATCTGGCGAGCGCAGCTCGTTGCGCAGAGACATTGAAGTCAGAGCCGGCCAGTTCTTGCCGTGGTTTGCCATGTACGAGAGACCCCTTGTCCAGTTGGCAACATCTGGTGTTTTGTTAGCTTAGCTACCTAATGTGAGTTGAAGCTTCAAAGAATCCGTGCACCTACCGTAGTACGTATCTCCGAACCAACCATTGCCGTCGGTCGTCGAACAGCACCAAGTCGCTTTGGACATATGGTTGTCCAAGTGCACGAAAACTTCCTGCTTGAGGCATTCCGCTGCAACGGCATCAAACACCTGTAGACGTGTGGTCGTGTCATCGAAAGAAGGGTTAGCCGCGAGGAATTCGGCGTAAACTTTGGGTCCGTTCGTCGAACCAAGTGCTTTGGTGAATGATGCCTTCACGGTGGTGTCTTGACCATTGTTGGTGTAGATCTCGTCTATCATCTGGATAGCGTACGTCAGACGGATCGCGTTCATACCGGCGCTCTTAAGTTTCGAGACGATGGTCTCAATGGATTGAAATTGTAGCCCTTCCGGGATCATCACTTCGCCATGTCCTGGCCAGTTAGCGCCGGCATACACGACGTCTCCCCCTCGTGTGTTTTTTATGTCGCGGCCGGACGTGACTAGCGGCCCGAATGGCCAGCTAGCAGCCCGGATCTCATTCTCTGCCTTCACTGGAGAAGCCCAAGAGACGGATTGAAATAGGCTGCCACCTACAGCGATCAAAGACACGATAGAAGAACGCATGACGACGACTCGAGTCGCGTACCAACTTCACACACAGATGGTCACGACAAGTGCTACAAGGTACTAGATCCCGTGGAGAATAGAGGGTTATATGCAATCTGCTGAGGGGATCCATCATGAAAGCAATCCATGAGGTGTCATTACCTACGTAAAATAAAAGGCTTAGGTATCATCCGAGGATATTGTTGGTGGTGTTCCGGAACATCTTGAGTAGCTATAGACTATAGTAGGTCTGCTAGGATGCTTGTATCTTCGCAAGGCCGACGAACCAGGGCCAAATCAAGCTTGGATAGTTCGTGGAATCATCCGTCCGAACGGCCCGGATTTTCACCACCTCTCAGCTTGCGACTGATGGGGCTCTTATCTTATGATCTTATCCTGCGTAGCATTTGCCTGGGGGCGAGGAGGGCATAAATGATCACTAAAGGTGGGGGCTAGGACAGGTCTTGTCAATGCTAAGCCCGGCGGCGATGGAGAAAATACGAATAATCCCGTCGTCTTCACCCACATAACCGGCATATCATACCCACATCCATATTTCTTCGGCCAGTGATAGCACAGTTACCAGAAGTGGGAATCTTGATCTGGGCTAGAACCGATTCGATCCATCTAACCCCCCGGTGCAATTAATCGTCATATAATATCCAAGACTCCAAATACCGAGCTAATCCTGTCGAGAAAGGCACCAAACTAGCGCTGTTTGTTATAAGAGAGCGAATGAAAGAAAGATGCTAAGGATTCAATCCCTCGAGTCTCACATGCTGAATATAATCAAGGCTACGTAAATCGTCTCGTGGAACCCCTACAATACATGTCAATGGTGGAATGCTAAATAGTTCTTCAGCTAATAACTTGGAATTGCGTACGACACTGGTTACCTGAAGGCGGGACGCATTACCACCTATCACGGCCTCTAAACTAAATACGTCTCGGTCCTATCTTCTTCTCTGGGAATGTCGGCCACCTAAACACGCTTCCTGAACTCAACCATGGGTCCATCCTTTAAACTGGTGAATTGATCGATGAGTTGGAATTCGTCCACACGTTTTCGCCCCCATTCGAGATCGGGATTCCCCTCCGCGGGGTCAAAGCCAGCCGATTTGCGCAAGTCATACAAATACAGGACTCGTGCCAACGTCGTCATCATTTCGATGTATGCCAAACCCTTGCCGATGCATCCTCGAGGGCCGATCGAAAAAGGGCAGAAAGCGCTTTGCGCCAAAGCCAAGTCTTGTTCGGTTACGACGTTTCCATCATGGCCGCCAAAGCTCTTATACGAGCCCACAATCCAGCGTTCCGGGACGTACGAGAATGGCTGAGGATAGTACGCCGGATTGTGCTGGACGGTGTAGTGGGGAGTACCAACGACGACCCCTTCGGGAATGAACTCGCCGTCAATCGTGATGCCGCCCTTCAAAACCTCGCGAGGTAGAATTCCGCCTACAGAGGGGGACATTCGCATCGCTTCGTCGATGCAGGCCCGGAGATAGTAGCACGAGTTTAACGCCGGACCTTGGCAAATCTCTTCTACGTCACTGAACTTGGTCCGAACCTCGTCGCTTGCCTTTTGCAGCGAACCTTGGCTACGGACGAGGTAGAACAGAGTGGCCGCCATTGCAGTTGATGTTGTATCGCTACCAGCAATGATGCTGATAATAATGTCAGCCGCGTATTTTTTGCGCTGGTTGGGAATTTAAATACGTACAGTAAGTTTGATTCTCCCCATAGCTCCGGCATCGAGAACCCAATTCCGGTTTCGGGGTCTCTTGCCTTTAGTAGGTGGTAGAAAAAGTCGCGTCGGTCCGTGTCATCGCCAAGCTTGGTGCGCTCCGTTAGTTGAGCTTTGCTGTAAGCCATATATTTCTCTCGGCCTGTAGCAATTCTGCGGAACAGGACCTTATCGAGGTGAAGCTTGCCAACGATAGACATCGTCCCGCACTGGTATGGTTAGTTTTCATCCTTATGTTTAGTGAGAACAGCAACAGCCCTCTACTTACGATTAGGTGTCTAGTGGTAGCAAGCGATACGAGCTCAAGCGCATATCGGTTGTCAGGCCTTTCCAACATATGGAAAGCCTTGCCGAAACATAAGTCTCCGAGGATATCCATAGCGAGGTAGTTACACCATTCAGCCATGTTTTTAGCGACAGTCCATCCTTTCTGCTCATCGCTTGCGCCAAGCCCAATTTGCTCGCAGAAGGACCGTACATTTGCTAGGATGTACTTCTCCATCTCCTTGACTGCCGAATCCGAGAATCCCTGGGACAGGACTCTCCTCTTCCGAGCGTGAAGAGCCTTGTCTCTCGTGTTATGGGTGTTAGATGTTGGGTGGACGAAGGCATCGTAGAATTCGGCCTTCCGCACGTTGGATTTAAAGCCATATATGTCCTTCAAAGCGGTGTTCGAGTTGAAGGAGACGCTGTTAGGACCGAATCGCACGACCTTGCCGTATTTCTCGTGCAGTCGCCAAAACTCTAGATGTCGGTCTCCTTTCCAAGCATGATACAGCTGATAGGCGTCGGTGATCTTTGCTAGGAATGGGCCAGGATATTTTGCTAATGGGTGGAAGAATACACGATATATTACGATTCCGAAACTCTGGCAGATGTTGGTTAGTGCATGGTTTTCGTGGTTTTCGTGATAAGGATATGGGACTATTTGTCTCACATAGATCAGCACCAATGCTGCCGCACCGGATGCGAGATATGCTATATCGACCCCTGATATCATTGTGCTTATCAATGCATTCGTTGCTATTATATTTTCTCTCTCTCTCTTTTTTTTTTCTTCTTATTCCATAGAATGGGAGGTGGGTAAATGGGCGACAAGAACAATACTATCACATCACGTCTGCTCCAACTGCAGCATGGGTTTACAACCTCATTATGGGTGTGTGTGATGGTTTACCTTCATGTCTCGCAAAATTTCTAAATTAAGTTCTTACCTTGACATATGTATCCATTTATAAGAGTTTGACTTGTTCGACTTTTACAAATGATAAAGTTCCCAGGTCGGAAGTTAACACGCTCGGCTTTTCGCGGTAGGGTATTTTTACGCATCGGTGTACCGAGACTACGGGTACTTGACGCTTCATGACGTCGTATAGTTTCCTAATCGGGAAGACCAAGAGATGTGCCGGTTAACGACGGCACCCTTGGAAGGTTCTCCAAAGGTTCTCCAAACTTGTCCAAACGGTTCTCCATAGGTTCCCCAGAAGACTTTTCGGGTACTAGGTAGTGATTTTAATAGAGGCTCTTCTGCTATCAGTAATATCACCTGGGCAGTAATACCTACCTACCTAGTCCAACCCACTAACCCACCAACCCACCAACTCCGCCACCTATCAGATTTTCACTAATGTAAGCGCCCCGTCACGGGGTACGGTGCGGTTGGTCTTATGGAGTTGGTATCGTGGGTATCTTGCCGAGTCATTGCTGTACTAGCCGTTTAATACCGCTGCGGTGAGACGCTCTGATAATTCCGCGTGTTGAACTTGCCATGTTCCGCCCTTTCTAGATCTGCAAGTTGAAGCCGGAGTTCGTATGTGGAGTTCTGAAAACGCGAATATATATATATATATATAGGTATATTTCTATGATCCATTTGATTTATTTCAGGTAATGTAAACCTAGATTCATGTCCTGATTTCATTTGGGTAACGATATATTGGTAGGTACTAGGTACTAGGTACTAGGCATGTACCTAGTAATATTCTATAACCTAGTACTTTACACATACAATACGAAAATATCGTCAACAATTACCTCCTATGTAAGTGTCACATATCAGTCAACTTGCGATACAATAAAAGCTGTGCGACCCGATGGTTCCGAGACTAGGTAAGTATGTCGTCCCGATTAAAAACCATATCCGTGATATCTCCAAATGAGATTCGTGTTCAAGGTTGCGTGGAATTGGAAAGGTGATTACATGATTATTAAGGCCCACCGATGTGTTTAGAGAGCATTAGATATATACCCTTCATTAATACTTGATAATCTGGACGAAGTTCGCTCATAAATCCCACCAACACGGGAATAGGTAAGTATCAAAAGAGTATCTGAATTATGAGTATTACACAAACCCGGGATACTTGATTTGGACTGACATATCATAAGTTATGAAGTTTGTCTATTCATTTATCACCTTGCCTAAATTTCACAAAGAAGTTTAAGATCTTAATGAGTTGCCTATGACATAATATGTATCGACGATTTCGATCATTTCTATTACCCCTAGTAGGGTACATAGTAGATTCTGTAAACCAGGAATTTGATCTACTCATAGATGTTAACCAAGACGTTTTTACTTAAGTAGCTGGAGGTAAGTAAGTAGAAACCTCTGGGCTTGATCAGAGCCTTAGTGGTTAGTGGTTAGGGCTAGTATAGCCAGTCTATATATAGAGCTCTATAGAAGCTAAGACAATCCCATCCCACACCGCAAAAGATCTTAGCCATATGGATACAACACCTGGCACTGGTCTCAACTAAACCAATTTTGCATTTTCCTTGCACCGTCTTTCACACGTATCGTGGTTCTTCCCGTATGTACTACACCACAGTCAACTCGTATTATTGCTTGAGATGAGATGGACGGATGTGTTCCAACAAAGACAAAGTTCTAGCCAACCAATAGTCGATCAAAGTCGTACATCAGCCGTTTTGTGAATCAAGAACACAGTATTATGTGACAGTTAAACAGACTAATTCAGACTGTACCATCACATGCCGTACCCCGGCTCATTGCCTATCAAGATGCAAACGTCCAAGGTCCCCTACGTAGTAGGGATTCCAATTGGGCAGATTGGATCGTCAGGGGTGTCGTTGATGCGCGCCCATCTCCCACTGAAACATCGTGTATCATGGACTCGCCTCCTTCTAGTTACATCCATCCTAGGTGCTTAGAGCCCTGGACAGAATAGGGAATAGACTCCATACCTTATTCAGTATCCTCTCTCTTATTATCCGTACATACATTCATTCCAACTCATTCATTCATTCACTCATTCACTTATCCACTCCTTTCATGCGACACGACACCATTCATCTCATCTCAACCTTACCTCACCTAACCTGACTTAGGTATCCATTCCTTTCTTTAGCCGTTTGCTCGTTTGCCCTTCGAAGAGAATTCCAACTACGGTACATTCCTTTTTTCTTCTTCTTCCGAGCAACAAATAATCACGAGCAAAGCAAACACACAATCACACCACGCCGGGGTCACATTGGTTCGAATTCGAGTCCGAATCCGCGCGCTCGGAAACATCCGAGAAAAACCTTGTTAGACAATCATTCGGGTAATGAAGAGGACGATCGTGAAGTCAGAACGACGGAATTGGATTTCGCAACGCTATCGAGAGCGCCGTTTACCCCATCAAAATCAGCATGAGTCCCGTTCCAGTTGACCAAGCGGCGTCATCGTCGGTGTCGCACATCGCTCGAGCGATCTCGCACCTCCTGAAGGCGCGCGACGACGAGAGCGACGCCAAATGCCATCCCCAGCCAAACATCGATCTCTGCGAGAAGCCCGAGGCGGCCAGTAACACGACCACCATCGTGCTCAGCGTGTTTGGGTAAATCTACCTGCTTAATCTGGACATTCTAATATCGGAGTCGACACTGGCTGATCTTCTTAATAGCGCCATCCTGGTAGTCGGCACCGTCGCAACCCTAGCATTCTTCCACTTCCGCCGCCAACGCCGCGATGCTCAAGAATGGCCCAAGAGTCAGCAAGAGCTTGAGGACTACGGCATCGGACCCATGCCAAACAAGACTACCACCACCACCACCCCAACTTCGGCGGCCCCCCCACGCCCTAAGAACGCGTACCGCCCGCCGCATGTCGAGTCCGAGAACGGTGGCGGCCGCGATCACCTACCAGCCCCGAGCCGCCGAGACTCCCTGACGTCTTTAGCGCGCTCGATCCGCGGAAACCCGGACGCGTACCGATCGCGACCCGACGACACCTCCCACAACATGAAGGCCGTGGAGCCAACGAGCCAGTTATAGTCACCGAGGAGATGAAGGAAAGGATGAGATGAGATGAAATGAAATGAAGTGAGGTGAGGTGAGGTGAGAGCAGTGGAAGAGAACAGACGTGGACACAAGAGCAAGAAGATACGCGAGGAGGATGATACCCATCGCAGGATCCGAAATCGAATTTGATCAGGGGGGCCAAGCAAATCGAAGCAAATCGAAGCAAAGCAAAGAAACGCAAGAGATAACGAAAGTCGCGTAGAACAATTTAAGTCGAAGCAGAACTGGTTCTGTCAAAATTTCTCTATGAAAACGTACCTAACTACCTTAAGCCTTACGACTGTCGACGGTGACGCTGATGTGTTTATTTGAATCGCGAGGATATCCACGGATGCTATGCGTAGATGCTGCCGTCTCATGTATATGGATGTGACTAACGGTGGTAATTCGATGGTAGTCTTACACTGCTGAGAATTTTGCTCTTTAAATTCATATTTCCAGACTGCCTGACTGTGATCATCTACGGATATCTGGTTGAATTCGAATTGTATGTCTTATAGGAGCTTAGTCCGCAAATTGGTTTTATAGTCAAAAACCACTGGGCCCCTCAGCGAAGATCATGCTGAAGATTTATATCTTCTTGACGAGACCCCGGTTCACTATCCAAGACAATTTATAATGGGGACCATCCTCAGCTGAAAGATAAGATGCGTCATTTGGAGCATGCTTTGCATTGTACGTCGAGCCCATAACACATAATCTACACATTTATACACCTCCTTTATGTTGGGCTACCTTGTACATCCCATGCTGACCATCTAATTCCTGAACGCCGCGCTCCAATTAGGGTCTTCAGTTCTCGAGCCTAGTCTCCGGTTACCACTGAGATCCGTACGACCCGTTTCCTAGATAATCGCTTCGTATTTAATGAACCTATCCTGGTTGAGCTGGTACTCTCCTGCTCGTCCAATTAAAGGGGCTATTTGTCTACATAGGCGCACATCCTATACCTCAACTTTCTAGCCCCGCGTACATACTCAGTTGGTTTAATAGTAACGTCCACTTGGGGCTCTTGAGACTTTGTAAAGCACCGAAGAGGCTCTCTCTCGTCGGAAGAGCATTTGGCGGGATGCTAGCCGGATTGTTGGGGTCTCTCGCTTTCTCGCCGAGCCTCTTTAATGTAGACACGCCGCAGGTTATTATGTAGAGTATGTCCACGTCCTCGCGCTGTTGGGCCCTCGCATTAGCACCCCCGCGGGGCGTTGGTTCCGCCTGCGTGCAGAGTGTGCGGATGAGTCGGAAAAGGTTCTGTGCAAATCCCTCCCCTGAAGAAAGCCAGGCTCGCGTCACCCCAGATTCGTATCCTGGGGCGAGTTGGGCAATAATGTCGGCGGCGAGCAAGCCTTGCATTAGCAAAGCTTTGCGAGCTTCGACGAATGATGGTAGGTTTGCGGGACGGCTTTCTTTGTTCTGGTCGGGAATGGGGGCGACGGCAAGACCGAATGTTCGTGTAAGAAGTTCGTGAGGAGAGGAGGTGGCGGCGTCAGCGGCGAAGATAATCTTATAATGTGACCGGTTCGGCTCATCGCGGGCTAGCAGCTTCGCTAATGAGTCGACGGCATGCGGTAGGTAGAAGTGAACTGATGGTTCGTATGGTGAAAAGACAACTCGTTCAGTTGTCAAGGAAGGGGCCGGTGATGGCGCGAAAGCAAGCAGAAACTGAAGGAGACACAACGCTTGTTCCCGACCGGGTATCTCGATAGATCCAGCAACATTAGATAGAAAAACTATGACATCTTTCATGAAATCGAGCGTATTTCTTGGAGCCCGTAGTAGATTATCATGTGTACCCAAAGACCGTATCACACCGCAAAGAAACTTGATCACAATATCGTCAGCAAGGATTGCCTGGTTGACGTCCATGAAGGAAAAATTTCGCAGGATGGTCGTAATCGCTAGCAGCCGATCCGCGGCATGTTCAAGCTCGTAATCGGCGTCTCCAAAAACGTGTGGTTTATGTAAACTCATAGCTTCGAGGCGACAACTCCTCATTACATCCTCATAGGATGTTAGATCAATCTCATCCGAGACTGGGTCCGCCTTTTCCGCAAGCAGGTCAACCTGCTCTTCGGCGCAATCTATGAGAGATTCCACCAAATCATCGCAAGCTCTTAGATCGATCGATAGGGTCGGCAAATACTCCGCCGCCCGTGTTACAGACCCGAGGGTGTCGAGAGCCAATCGCACCTCTCCATGTATGCCGCACTGGATGCTTTTGGTAAGAGCGTGAAGGTCTATATTGCCGAGTTCTTGAGGTTGCGGCATGTTCGGCCTCCATTTCTCCAGATCGTTGCCTAGCTTAGCCATGGAGTCAAGGTCAAAGCCTCCGTATTGGTACAGTTCTCGAGAACATGGGGAGTATTCGTCCGGGTCTGATGAGAAGGGGCCAGGGAAGGGTAAGTTGGCGGCACCATTCACATGAACACCATCTACCTGTTGGTTCGGAGGCTGCACGGTGATGTTCCCACCTTTGGTCGCCGATGCTGGAGATTGTATCGCAAATTCGCCTGCCACTGGCTTCGTATCGACATTCCGCGATATACTACCTCTGATATGCCCTTGGCCTGCGTTGGGTTGATGTTGTTGAGGCATTCGGGGTTGATGTGGAGTAGAGAATCCGTTGACGTTCGCTTGTTGCATTCCCGGCATCATCTGCTTGACGGGTGTCTGCGCGTGTGGCTGCGGCATCTGAGGAGGGATTTGTCCAGGTTGTACATGCTGACCAGGTGGCATTTGGCCCATCCTTTGTGGCACGCCTTGGCCTGGTACGCCAGGCATAGCTCCCGATCCGCTCGCTTGCTTCATATGTTGTTGGCTGCGCTGCTGCATCGCCCAGGCCTCTTCAAATTTCAACAAATTGCGTTCGTAAACAGCCCTTATTTGATTCGAGGCCGACGGCATTTGCTGCGGATTGAAGCCTACCGTAGCGGCAACCTGCATCCATTGATTATGGGTCGTTACATACCGATATCCGCCAAATTTAGAGACATTTGTGAAAAGTTGTAAGAGGTGTAATGGTCGGCCTTCAATGATAGGATTTGTCTCCAAGGGAAGTTGCTTCATGTTCATAAACGCAGTTAGGTTCTTGAGAAAAGCCTCGGGATTGGTTGGTCGCTGCATTTGCGGTGGCTGTTGAGGATGCATAGAGCCCGGGGGCATCTGGCCATTTTGCATCGGCATCGGTTGCTTAGGCATCATACCTCGACCTTGAGGCAAGTTCTGGGGTTGCATCTGACCCATCGGCATGCCGCCCTGCTGTAGCTGTTGTTGTAAGCGCATCTGGTACATCATCTTCTGCTGCTGATCCATCGTTGCACCACGCCCTTGCGCCGCGTGGGCTGCTTGTATCTGTTGCATCTGGTGAATCTGTTGAGGAGTAAGCATCTGGCCCGGATGCATCTGAGGCATCTGTTGTGGCATTTGACCCATGGACTGAGGCATCATAGATTGCGCCATAGGGTTCTGCGCGGAAGGCGGTCTGGCTGGGGAGGGAGAAGCAGCGAATGCAGGATTGAAGCCCTGAGGGTAGTTTTGCTGGTTCATGAACATGGGAGGTTGAGGAGTACTGCCATGATCTGATGGAACGGGCGACGCTTGGGGGCCGAACTGTTGAGAAGCTGGTGAGAAGGGATGAGGTGACGCGGTATTGACGCGTTGTGGGACGCTTCCTGGTCTTAGCTGATTACCAGCCATTATGGGTGAAGGGGATGCGGTCGTCGAACCGTTAGGTTGTAGATGAGGATAATGTTGTGGCTGAGCGGGATTCTGTTGTTGCATGGCGTTTGGTTGGAAACCAGGGAATTGCGATTGCTGAGGCGTGTCGGCGCGCGAAGTCGGTAACATGTTAGGGTTTTGTCGCGGAGACGCGCCAATGCTATCTTCTCTTGGACGGGGTCGTTTTGAAGGAATCACGGGATTTGTTTGATATGCGGGATTGGAGAAGGAAGGTGAGGCATTGCGCATCGGGCCATTTTGCATCGCAGCTGCCATTTGCTGAGGGTTAAACTGGCCAGCAGCGACCGAATTGAACTGAGCAGCATTAGCCATAAAGGCGGAAGGGTCCATCATCCCGGTGGGCCCTCCGCCCATTCCTCCTCCTGCTCCCATGTTATTCGGGTCGTTCATATGTGGGAAGCCGTTGCCATTGTGATTTTGGACGGCAGCGGCCTCGTTCATCCAGGAACTCATGACGGATGGAGTCGCAAATAGGAACCCATCTGACTATAATTCACGCTATGTCAGTAATTAATATATGTATATAGGTAGCGACATGTGCATTGAGATGAAATAATAATAAATAAGTAATGATAGTGTTACGGGCGACGAGTGTCGCGATGGATTAAAAAAAAAGTCGCGTCGCGAGTCGATTAGGGAATTTTGGGGTGGATGAGCTGTCGCGGTGCGATCGGTGGAAATGGAGTTGGCACTGTCGCAGATTTTCGGTGGTTGGGGGAAGATAGGGTAGGGTGTCCAATGTTCAATGTGTTCAGTGTTTGGAATAGAAGGGGGGGACACATCCACGGGGAACATGGGCTGAGCACTCAGCGCGATCAAAACCCTTGAAGTCAACTAAATCCAAAAAAAAAAAAAAAAAAAAGTACAGTGCTGCGAGCAGAGTGCTAGGGCGCTGCAAATCACACCAACAGTCACAGAACGGATTTGGGCGATGCTCCAAGACTCGTTACCAGGTAGGTAGGTAACAGGGGGTAGATCCCAAATATTGTGCTCCAGGGCTGCTCGTAGTGCCATTTGTAGCGACGTAGTGCTGTAATGCTACCTAAAAGGATCGCATGTGCCAATGCACCGTATGAGAAGTACCGTAAGGACTGTGCACTCTATCCACAAAATACAGAGCCAACTTTGCCCTGTATTACCTACCTACTGTAGTAGGTAGGGAAGAGGAAAAATACATAGGTACCAAAACAGGTAGCAAAAATGATAGTAGTGAGAATAACAACATTGAATTTACGACACCTTAGTAATAAAAACTCTTAGGAAAATACATAATACCTAAGCATACTAGGTATAGTCAAAAAGGGAAGCGTGGAGGGACAGTAACGGCAATGCCAAAAAAGCAGAAGGCAGCAAATCCTTTGGCGGCGCAGTGGTCTCCCGCCCGCTTGGGAATAGGTAGCCGAACCAAAGTTATCCGATATATCTATACCTAGTAGACGCGTGGATAGATACGGAAGCCTTTTCTAAAAATACGGGAATGGGCGGATTGACGGGGAGACGGGTGATGGGTATAACGGGCGACGGATGGAGTGCCATGTCAAGTGTATCGGACACCTTGTCGTCATCATGTACGGATATGTATGGATGTATGGGTGTATGGATGTATGGATGGTTAGGTACCCAGGTGTATGGGTGTAGGGACGGATGCTGGTGACGGGAGACCGATCGCTTCAATGCAGCATTGCGCACTGCGCATCATCCGACGCTTGAAGGATGCCGACCGAAGCTGTGACGGGCAACGGGCAACGGGCGGCGGATAACGGGGACGACCCAAATCGTCTGAGTGGTAGCGCTTATTTGGACACACATACACACACGCATACGGCATTAGGGAAAATACCCAAATACCTAAGACAAGATAGGATAGGATATGATGTATGGTTGGATGGATGGATGGACGAAGGGGTTGGTTAGACTGGATAGATCCCGACCCAAGTGAAGGGGAAGATGACGATAACCAAGATAATGACAATGACAACAAATATAACGATGACGAAATAATAAGACAGAGAACAACATAGGTACCGGAATAGACAGACAGAAAGGGATATAGAGATAGCAATAATGGATAACAGGGTCTGACCTACCTAAGCTAAAGACTGATGGTATGGTTGATTGACGACACACCTAGAAAGGCTCGCCAGTTCCAAGTTCTCGTTCTTTTGTTTGTTGCGGTGCGCGAGAGGGAAGGGATAGAAGGGGGCGGTGGGCGTTTGGGCCGGTTAGCAGGTAGGTAAGCTGGGTAAAGCTGGCAAGCTGGCAAGCTGGTACTGGTAAGGCAAAGGCAAAGGGCAAAGAGCGGCAGAGGCAGAGGCAAAGGGAAACACGTTTGAGACGCAACGCCGGTCTATGGACCGTGGACCGTGGACCGTGGACCGTGGGACCTTGGACGGGACAGTGTGCTTAGAATGAATGGCTTGCTTAAAACACGCGCTCCTCGTTTCGTCTCTCTTTTTTTTTTCTTAGTAGCCGGAGCTTAGTAGAGGAGCTGCGACTGGACTGTGGATTGGCGACTGGTGACTGGCGACTGGCGACTGGGACTTTGACTGACTGGGAGCTGTGCGATGGGATTGAAGGTCTGGGTAGGTCAAGAATTTTCTTCTGGCTGATTGCCTGTCCTCCTTCAATCCGAGAGGAGCAGCAGTGCTACCTTGACCCACTCGAGCTAGACCAATACAGGCTTAGAACGGGAAACGATGAGAAATCCGAGCAATCCTGCGCTTGTCTAGTGTATGCGCGATTAGGGCGTTCAGGGCGTTCAAGGAAAATGAACGAGGAAAAAAAAATTCAAAGCTGCTCAGTGGTCAGAATGAGAAAAGGAGACGAAAAGAGTGGAACCTAGCAAGATATTGAGTTTTGACTGGCCAAAAGATAATAGCAAGATGACCCCACTCCAGAAGCCCCATTTTAATACACCGGAAAGCATTGCTATTGGTAGAATCAAGAAGGGAGTATCAGCTTGATACGGTGACATGTACTTTGAAATAAAACCACGTAAAAAAAGAGGGCAAAAAGAGAAAAAAAGTGACTTTGTCGGATAACTTGACGTTTTACCTAGGTAAATATACCCAGGTACCCGACAGATCACAACTTGGAACTTGGAAATCCGGTGACTATCCGGTCTCCACTAAACCTTTTAATGAGCCAATGGCGTTTTGGCGCATTTCTTAGCTTCAGTCTTTCGTCTTTTTTTTCACCTTCTCGTCTTTTTTTTTTTTCATTTTCTCGCCCCTTCACAACTCTGCGGGATGCCGGGTGTCTTGTTTCAATATATGAGCACTCCCCTTGATCTCTTGGTATTACTTCCGTAGCGACTTATCCACCTAATAGGTAGCCAGCTAATAGATAGCTCGACGGGAAAATATAGAAAGAAACCCTATT
Source organism: Rostrohypoxylon terebratum (assembly GCA_022497145.1). Classification (NCBI taxonomy): domain Eukaryota; kingdom Fungi; phylum Ascomycota; class Sordariomycetes; order Xylariales; family Hypoxylaceae; genus Rostrohypoxylon; species Rostrohypoxylon terebratum. The sequence goes on along the minus strand of MU385929.1, from coordinate 102,343 downwards.
GGATACGTCGACCTCGTTGATGATCGGGATGTTACCTGGTCAGATCAGGTCAGAAACTAAGCAAATGGTCTTCCAGCGTCCCAGTACGACGTGAGCTAGTCCCGAGTATATCCAGCGGGACGTTTCAACAGGGCACCTTCGTCTCGTAAGCAGAAAATGGCCGGTCGCTAATGATCAGTGGATGAGAAGAGTGGTCAAACTTGTCTCAGTAAACCAGGGTGTACCGTCTCGTCACGCGGCTGTTACCAATATCGCCACAGGCCGGGCTGGCCGGGTCAGGACAGCGCTTCCACTCGTACGTTGAGCCAACGGAATATATCGACCAAACGTCAGCTTTCGAATCCCAACATGTCTCTTAGGTAATCGGTAATCCAGTAGGAAAATGGTATGAAGTTGTCTTCAGTGTCTTCGGTTCAGTGCTCTTCTCTGGTCAATTTTGCGTCTTAAAAATTTCCAGATGCAGGGTAAGGGACCGAAATCCCGGTACTAAGGCCAATTCGAAAAGGTACCAAGGTCATCCCATAGATAAGTCGAAAGATTCGCACCACCCTCATGTTCCCAGCATGAACGGATGAGCTCGTAAGCAGTAAGGTCTAGCCCAGATCCTACATATCGACCACCGTATAGTCAATGGAAGACTTGGGCCTGGATCAATGAGAAGAGGAAGTGTGGCGTTGAAAGAGCTAACTCGAGCAATTTGGAAACTTCATCCCTCGTAGCCGATTACGTTCTCCCTGACACCAGCTTGTCTCGCACATCTGAATCTGGCGGTTGCCACTCAGGACGTCCGGCGCTGGTGCAGCCCATATTGCCGTAACGGCTCAATGTTCGCGCGAATATTCATCGTGAAGAGGCTTGGTGGCTGGCCTTAGAAATGAAACCTCCGGACGGTGAAAATATGTCTCGCGGGTGTGTGAGAGGCTCCAGTTGCGCGCTAGCCCGCGATACTCGCGACAATTAGCCGGGTACAGCATAGAATGTGTTCTTCGACTGGTGCTCCTCGTCTAGAAAGAAACGAGCACTCAAGCGTCGCCCGCGTATATCTGTGTATACCTATGCAGGGCTAGGTCGGCACATATATGTATGATGTGTATGGTATGTATGATAATATGTATGCTGACATCCCACTCTGTATAAATGCATGTAAGTCGCAAGCGATCCCGCTTGTGATGGCTGCGTGTGGGGCCAATGGGAACGCCCCGGTGATCCATTGCTACGGGTTGCAAGGGTCAACAAGAAATGCGGTGGTCCCTTGGTTGCCGGCCAAATGATGAAAGAGGATACTCTTTCGGTAGGTAGAAATGCGAGCGATTCGACCTGCAATTTTGCCTGCCGATCAATAGAGCAGAGAAGAATCCCCTCTTCTTTTCTGGTCTTTCTTTCATCCTCTCACTCTGGCAGTATGAAATGCCAGGTCTGTCCCATTAATAGCCTGGGGCACAACTTTCTCCGTGCGTTTGTGCCACGGGGGATAAAATGGGAATCTCCATGCCGCAGGAATTTTGAAACCCTAGACGTAGGTACCATGTGTAGGTAGTAGGTATGTACTTGAGTATAAGTGACATATGGTGTTGCTAGGCTCGGCCCTACTTCATGGTAGTTGAATGAGTCGAGATCCCGATCCCACGCATTGTTCACGCCACAAGATTTGTGACAGCCTAGTAATAGGGACAGGAATAGTGGTATAGCTGTTGGTCAGGACTCTGGAGTCTGAACAAACTTACGCTCATTTCCGTAAAGATTTGATGTGGTCGTCGTTGGGTGTTCCGATGGCTTGATCCTTGCAGCTTTATGGCGGAGACTTATTATCCTAGTCGAGAATCCATCGTTGGTCATGGCCGTTTGCGCAACGTTGGGTGCCCATTCATATTGTACAGGGCCGTCCTTTTCAACCAGCTCCCGTCTCAAGGAGTTGATCAATGAAAAAAGAGACAGTTTTGCGACTCTATCTTGTCGTGTGAAAATCGTGAGAATGAATTGGATCCCCCGTATCGCCAATGCCCGGGTTCTCTGGTCGAGCTATTCTCCTCGATAGTACATAGGTACAATTAGTTAATCCGAACCAATACCGTTTTGGGGTATTTTCATGTAAGTGGGAAAGGAGCTCATCATTAGGACAAAACAACAGCGACCGCACGATCGAGAATTCGATGTGCTAGAACAAGAGGAGGAACGGACGAGAGAAGAAAAAGAAGGGGGAAAAGTGTGAGGAGAAAAGAACAGTGAGGGAAGAAAAGAGAGAGAGAAAAAAGAGAAGACAGACGGTCACAAGGGAACGGGCAAGGGGTGGTAGATGGGCCTTCTGGGTACAGTAGGGCGAGAGGGAAAACGGAGAGCAACAGAGAGGACCTGAGGGAAAATCGGTTACAATGCCTACATACCTACCTCACCTACCATTCACCACTAACTTCCTACATGTACAATACCATGGATGCCACTTGATCAAAATTATTTTTTACTTGACCTACCCACCTACTGTCTATCTCATGACTCAAGTTGTCATTGATAGGTAGCTTTCGATACTACTGACGGACCTTTTTTGAGGGTGTTTTTTCCTCTTTTTTTTCCGTCTCGCCATTTTCATCACTGGCTGATCATGTCTCGAGCTCCCAGTCTAGTACCGAAATTGTCCGCTAAGTGGTGCCCCATGTGCCAATGGGAACGGGCGTGCTTTGTGACAGCCCGAATTCGTCAGAAGCTTCCTCCGCTGGTTCGTTATTTTTTGCGTTTGTTAATTTTTTTATTTATTTTGGTATTGGGTTTGGAATAGAATGCAGATAAGCTTCGTGCGTAAAGCCTCTATTACCTACCTAGTACCTATCTACCTACCTAGCCTGCCTAGTCGAGGACAAATCTCGTATGTAAACGGGCTAGAGAGGCTTCGAGCTATGTCGTAGCCAATCGAAACTTTGTTTCCCGCCGCTCGAGTGAGCGTCATCTTGCCCTGTCACCTTGTCACTTTGTCATTCTGTCACCCTTTGTGTCTCTAACGACGAAATTATTGACACGGGCGTCAAATTCGACGAACCCACCCCCCAATAACTAAGAAGACAGATAACAAATGGTATAAGCTGCGAGGTAGGGTATCTGCCTACCTTAAGATGCCCATGTGCCTTGGGTAGATGTCCGTGGGTTGGAATTGTGGTAACGCACCACCTTGCCACTTGGCGATGAGAACTCGGAGCCTAGGATTCGAACTCTTTTTATTTAACTCGATCTGGCTTCATTTTATTAGAACCTGGTGCTTTACCGACACCACTACACCACTACACCACTACACTTACCTACCTACCTAAGACTCAGGTAGGTATTAAGAATTGCAAGTACACAGATTGGATGTTTTTGCCCGACGCCCAGCGGATAGTTCTCAGGATTGCTCATCTCCATCGGAATCTTCCTATTGCAGGTAGCCCGCTTGGCTCCACCGTCTCGCAGGCGCCCAACTTGTGTACGGTACATATTATACTACTAACATCCATCGTAGATAGCACGTAATAGGACACTAGTGTGAATAAGCTGCTTCTAATACCCTCCCTATCTTCATGCACACCTATCTACAGTACCTATCCACCGATGGATATAAAATGAGAGGCTTGCAATCTATTACTTGCTGCAGTATAAACAGCACTTTGGTAAATATTTATTATAGGCTCCACAGCTTGCTGACCATTGATTGATGTTATGTTTGCCTATACGTACAGAGTAATCTCCCAAATATACGAGCGAGAACTCTCGAGCTTCGTAAGTAGGTGGGATGGTGTGAGACACATCGTCAACATGGCGGAACAACACGACCATGTGTGCAGTCATCTATTTGCATAGTACATGTTATGTACCATGTAAGATTCCCGGGCTTTTATCAGATCATAGGTAATGCTCAGGTGTTACAATGCAGCAATTGCTTTTTGTTTGTCGGGTCGAGTACCTAGTAGGTAAGATTCTATTATCCGTGCGGTGCGTCTGATCCATCACTTTCTTTTTGGTCTTCCAGGGGGACAATCTTACCCACACCACGCTTCTTGTCGGTACCTTGATTATTAGTAAATTATTTGATATCCACGACTTCCAAGAGCTACGGTTACCTAGTGTATTCAATTACTTGAAAACTTTACTCGAAAAGTGTTGGTGAGGTTAGCGGGGGACGGTGGACGGACATCAGAAAGCAGTAACAAGCCAACGAAAATTTCTGACGATCTCGGAGTTCAAGAACTTCGGTTGACCGTTACTACTATAATAAAAGTAGGCAAGTACCTAGGTAGGTACTATGACCTGTCTCAATGTCTCGATGACAAAGAAAAATGATAATAGGTAGGTACCTAAGTAGGTAGGTAAGTACCTGGTAGGTATTACAGAATAGATTCTAAGCCATTCGCTGCTGTCGCATCTATATCTAGTGAATACGACTCACCGTCCCGTTGATCAATATGAAGCTTGTAATAGGTGGCTCAACCGTATTTGTCGACTCGAAGCTCGTTCGTCAAGCTATCGTCCATCCTTCCATCACGTCAGTTATTGCTCTTAGCCGGCGTGAATAGCCCCTACCTCCGGATTCTCCAAAGCTAAAGAAGATTGTTTGTGACGATTTCGAGAACTATACGACTCATGTAAAGAGAGAATTAGAAGACGTGGACTCCTGTATCTGGTATATACTCGTTAAGAAATCGTACTCGTTATTTTTCGTTATTCGATAGATAACCAATGGGCAAATAGGACGATCGCGGCGACGCCGATGAAACTCAAGACTACATCATTGGAGGACGCAACCAAGATCTCCCATGACTATTATATAACGGACATTCAGACCCTTACAAGTTTTAGAAAAGAAAGATCCAAACAGACCTCTCCGTTTGGTTTATGTCAGCGGCCATGATGCCCCTCGGAGCCCGGCTATGGTGCCGAATCAATTAACCTAGCTGATGCTGGCCTAACAGATTATGGTCCGATGCGGAGACGCCCCTTCGAAGCGTTTTTCTTCTAATTTCATCAAATTTAACCTGCCGCCTCGATAGAGGGTGATGCTGAATCACGGATCCTCGAGTACACGAAGCAGTCTGGCGGCATCATACAGGCTTATGTCATGAAACCCGGAGTCATCGTCTCCCCAGGCAGAGAGAAGCGGGTTACTCTTGGAACCCCAAAGATTGAGCGACATGGCCTGGATTTGGCAAGATCTTGGGGGGACAGTAGTGTCTAGTGAGCTAGATCATATAATGACATGAGGCAACTGGAAAGGGTGAACTGTATTAGAATGCAGGTATCGAGGCGAACATGCATATACGTAATACCTAGTAGGTATGCGCGAGTGATCAATATCGAAGCTGTAAGTACAAGAGCTTGCCACAAATCGCGTCAAGTGTCTGATATATCTTAGACATACCTCCCTTATATTCATTAAGTTTCTTACCTAGATATTGAACTCTATGTTTTACACTCAAAGCGAACAAAAAGAGTAGGATTCAAGTTTACCCAACAAAGGCCCTTGTTATTTGTTACTCGGTAATATTACTAGACCATCACCTTGGGACCGTCCACCTACTACCTAGGCATATCTCATGTAATGCAAGCCTCCTGACTGATCAATCGGGTACTTAGGTATCAAATAGGTAGTATGTTAGATGAAAAATAGCTTCACCGTATTCACCCAATCTTGTATTCATGGTCCTAAGGCTTTCGACACCTACCTATTTGGGAATCAAGTATATTTGGTTCGCCATCTTAGTTCACGATCTTTCTCGAAGGATCGCTCGCAAACATTCGAGGTACATGTTTAGTGTTGATGTCCCTGTTACTCAACAATATGAGTTTTGAATCGTACCTAAGTAGGAGCCAGCCACCATGTGTCGAATCAGTGAAGACTGTCTTGATACAGGCTCTCAACGGCTGTGGATTCTTCGTGTGTATAAATACCTGAGAATATATCAGCATATTTCTCTCATTCACTTCACTCATCAGTTCATTCACACTTCTTTTAACCATCAACTTTTCATCTACTCACTTCAAAACTCAAATCCAATACAAATACAAAAAATACAACAAATACCACTCAAACACATCATATTTCATTCAACCGTCAACAGGATGAAGACTTCTACTGCTTTTGTATCTGTTCTTTCTTGCGTTGCCACCTTGGCAGGCGCCATGAGACCCTCTATCGGTCTTCCGGAAGGTTACCGCCTAACCAATCTTACTTGGACGGGCAACATCACCGAAAACGGACCGGAGATGAAGTTTACCGGCATCGACATCCAAGATATCGATGCCCAGATCCATAGGGCGAACCCTAGCTTCGCCTGGCCCAAGACCAATAGCACCGCTGTTGCAGACGGCGAGGCCTGGCTGACATGCGACCCTAACAACATCTGGTACGCCCAAGCGTTCCGGATCGAAGAAGGTATCGAGTACCTCAAGGAGCATGCCGGGACCGGTAGGTGTACAATGGGCGCCGGTCCACGGGTGTGCACGCGCATCTCTTGTTCGTACAAGAGCGCGATCCACTGGTGCAATGATAATTCGGTTCCCATCGAGGAGAATTGCATGTTGTGGAACCACTACGCGCAAGACATCTTAGATACTTGCCGGTCGAATGACGCTACTAACAGGGTCAGAGGCCAGAAGTTTTCCGCGGCAAACTGGAACATCCTCGTCGGTTTCGACGATGATCATTGCTAAGCACCCAGTTGCTTGCTCTACTACGGAAACTTATTAATAAATGGGAAGTGTGAGAAGTAAGGTAGGTGGTCTTCCTTGATACTTATCTATGTATAATTACCTTAGTAGTTTGAATAAAATCTTTCTACTCCCTTACTGATTAGAAATGCCTTTATATCCATTATTTGTGATTGGAAATGTTCCAAGGTTGACTTTCACGCTTTTGATACCTACCTCAGACCTACCTACATATTATTTAGTGCCAACTGTGAACTCCCCCTTTTCTAGGGGTTACCTATTAAAGGTATTATATGGTGGTCTGTGCTTGTTTAGGTCTGCTACTACGTACAAGTTCGCGAATAGAGAGTCGAGACAGACCAGGGCTCAGTAACATTCAATTGGATATCAATCGACCATTATTCATTTATCTCTGTGTTATTTATGTTATTTTCAATTCGACCTCGGTATCACAAATACCTGACAACATTCTCAAATTCTATCCCCACCGGCGTCAATTATTTCAGAATGGTGAAAAGAAAAGCAAGCCAGATCGAGGCCGCGCCGGATGCGGCAAACCTGAGGAGGTCGACGCGTCGAAAACCATCAGCGCCGGAATCAATCAATGAGACTGCCGAGGCCAAATCGTCCAAAGCAAATACGCCTCAATCTTCTAAAGCGAGAAAAGAGAACCTGCCAAAGAAACCAGATATAAAACCATCTCCAGTGAGAATTCATTGTTCCATTCATCTTCAGATTACTCAATCTAATAATTATCTTAGGAACCCTCGAAGCCGAAAGCGACAGCTAAGAAGACTAAGGCAGGGGCAAAGGCAAAAGATGCCGCACAGCCAACTTCTGTCTCCAAAACCGAGACAGAGGAGACCCCCGATTCTTCAGAAAAGTCATACTGGCTCATGAAAGCTGAGCCCGAGTCACGAATTGAGAGGGGTGTCGATGTGAAATTCTCCATCGATGACCTCAAATCACGAACAGAACCTGAACCATGGGATGGTAAGATCTTATTTCTATCTGAACCACCTACCTACCAATCCCTACTCTACTGAACATGCCTGAGTACTTATGATATTTCCCAGGTATCCGCAACTATGTCGCCCGAAACAACCTTAGGGATATGAAGAAAGGTGATATAGCCTTCTTCTATCACTCGAATTGCAAGGAGCCAGGTATTGTAGGTACCATGGAGATCGTGCAAGAGCATTCCCCTGATTGTAAGTCTGCCCGCATTATCCCGAGTTTCGCGGACACACTTCTCACCCCGTGTAGTGTCGGCACATGATCCTAAGACGGCGTATTATGACGCTAGCTCGAAACCCGACAATCCGAAATGGAGTGTCGTGCACGTCGTGTTTCGCAGCAAGTTCAAACAGCAGATTGGGCTGAAAGAACTTCGTGAAATGGGCAAACCGGGACAGCCGCTCGAGAATATGCAGATGTTGAAGCAGATTCGGCTGAGCGTAAGTCGCGTGAGTCCCGCCGAGTTCGAGTACTTGATGGAGGTAATAAAGAAACGGGGTGGCGTGATAGAGTAGGGTCATGCTGAACGCGAGATGGAATATCACCTGGCTGGAGTAGTGGCATCATAGACGGGGGTCATTGATTTCAAGGGCTAGACAAAGTTCGACGCGTGTGTTCTAACACAGTCCGGATGCCCGGGTCTAGGTCGTCAGTAGCTAATATCGGTTCCATCCATAACTTCGTCTTCTCAGCTAACTGGCTCTGATTTCTGGTTGTAGATAGGGATGACCTGAGTCGGACAAGTGCTTCTCGCAAAGCCTTGGGGTATTCGGGAGTGTTTATGTCGACGTTGATTAATGGCTGTCGGATATGGCAGAAGCAGGTTGCAGGATCGTTAGGGTAAAGTTCAATCATGCTATCTACAACGTGCTGGACGATGCGAGCTTGCGACGAAACGGTGGCGAAGCTTGCAAAAACATCGAAGAACTGTTCCGCTACCGACGAATTGAAAAATGGCTGCTTTTTGGAGACATCGAATATGGCTAGAGGGATAGCACCATCTAAGGCAGGATTGCCTGCAAGCTTTTTAGTCGTGTCTTCATCGAATACCTTGTTCTCGGGTGCGCTTTCGGGATCCGGAAGAAGCGCTTGATCATTTTCATCGGCTTCATCGTCGTCCTCGCTGTCTCCTCCAGCGAGTTTTATCTCATCATCACTTTGTTCGGCTTGTTCTTCGAGCGCCTTCTCAGCGCCACCCTTCTTGCCCCTCCTCGCATCCATCCGTCCCAACCACTCCATTTCGCACCTGGCATATTCAAGCCACACAGTTGCATCCCTGGTACAAATCATGGCGCCACGCATAAAGAAACCCCTCGCAGCCTGCATATCGCCATTGCTTGCTGATCTCTTGCCGGCCATCACCCAGAGTTCGGGCTTCGCTGGGTGCATCCTTAGCGCTCTACTCATCACCTTCCGGTATCGTTTGGTGGCTTTCATGTCTTTCGCGTAGGCCAGATATGCCTTCCATAAGTCAAGGTTTCCGGGATGTTTATTGACCGCCCGTTCTAATATTCCAAATATTCTTCCCTGTCCTGTATATTTTGACGAGGTGCGGATCTGTAGGCGGTGACATCGTTTTGCGCGGAGCGTCTCTAATGATTTCTCCCAAGTCGCATAGTTCAGCCAGTCTGAAGGTTTATTGCCAGGCGATAGGACGAGATGTTCGAAGTCGGTACGTTTTCGTACGAGCGAACGGATTTCGTCGGCACTGAATATTCCTTTGGATTCGAATTCGCGTAGTTGAGGAACGGCACGCTCGAGGTAGAACCTAGCTTTTTCCGGAACTCCTGCCATGCTAAAGACTGCACAATGGATGTTTCATAAATGGATCAAATTGGCTCTCATATCAATCTTGCGACGACGTCGAATTGTTGAGATTAGAATTGGAATAGACAAGTCTCGTTACGCATTGTATTGTAGAAAGTTGCGAATTGGAGAGTTTGAGAGTGAACATTGGAGGATCCATATGAAAAAATTTAGTGGAACCTTTCCATGATAAGATACTTAGGTACCTGATAGTGTCTAATCCGTATCTCATCTGCCCAGTGGATTACAAGCTTCTAGGCAGGTACAACATCGAGCTTGGACCGTCTTGGCTGCGGGGATTCATCTCCACTGATGAAGCACGACACGCGATAAACATCCATGAATGGACAGCAGGGGTCGAAGCTGCCAATCGACCCATGTAAATTTTTTGGGCGATCGCGCCCGCAACCAACCGAGAAGTCCGGATCGTAAGGGAAGGAAGACACCAGAAAAAAGCAACTTTTTCAAACTTTTAGTCTTTTGCGCAGTAGCAACAACTCGAGCTTCTTTTTCTCTTCATCTTCCATTTTTCGCATCTCCAGCTACTTACATCTGTCATCTGCCCCTTACACCGTGCCTTTTTTTCCTGCCACTTATTTCTTGGGCGTTTTCTTCTCTTTGAAGTATTTCAGAATTTCAGTAGCATCCCGTTCGGTCCGCATGTACTAGTCTTCAACTATCCACCTACTGCGTACATAGTAGATACGGGAATGCGACCATGTCGAAATACAAGGATAAAGAGAGTGGGACGACGGTATTTTCTCTCAACGCGAAATGGATATCGTGGGCTCATACCGTTGTCGCATATAGTCAGTGAACTATCCCCGCGGTTTATCTAGCAGCATAGCAGGCTACTTCGAGCCTCGTGACGTATATGGAAATGATTATTTGCTAATATTAATGGCGCTATCCCAGCCGCTTTCCTGAGTGCTCTCTCTGTGGGCGTCTATCTTCATTATCACAAGATCGTTCAGAACGAATTTTACGGTTATCCCCACGAATGGTTTCCTTCCGTTTCCGCTACCATCGGCGATCGATATCCCGAGCGCTCGTTCTTCCAGCTTTTCATAGCCATTACTTCAGGTCCAAGATTCGCTCTTGTCGCACTTTGGTACCTGGTCACCGCAAGGCCTGGAAAGGCTCTCCCTAAATTCATTGCTGGCGTGGGCCTTTTCAGGACTCTCACATGCGGAGGTTGGACGTTTATTACTTCGACTGATGATCATGACTGGCATGATATTCTCATGATATCATACCTTGTAGCTACAATTCCCTGGACGGTTGGTTGCATAGCGTTAAGTCCACCTAATCCGAAGGCAATAAAATACCGGAAATACCTTGCTACTGCATTCTTCGGCGCGATCCCTTTCATGGTATATTTCTTCATTCAGCATAAGATTCATCGGATAGCCGGAGGTTAGTATATGCCTCCTACTGGAATTGATATATTGGAGGAGACGTATCTCACCTATCTCTAGCTTACACTACGTATTCGTTCTTCGAATGGTCTCTTATCCTATTTGACGTCGCCTTTGATGCCGTTACCGCTCTCGACTTTGAAGGGTTTGAAATTACGGTTAGGGATGTGAAAGGTTTAGCTAAGGGGTACGTACAATATCTCCCCAGGTAGACTTGGCGCATCATACATACTCGCTCGGGCTGGATGAAATTCTCTGATGATTCCTTTCTTGAGCGCTTTCCGATCATGCTGGTTTTCTATGAATGCGCATACCAGTCTCATAGAATTTTGTCGTTATGCGGTATCTTCCACCGATATCGACATTCTAGTGAAAAGACGTCGTTCAACCTTAGAAATCGTTAGTTTCAGCGTTGCCGAGCCAGTTTAGAAAATTTGTCACATGCAGGACATATTAGACTTATAAATATTGTCACCATTCAGCTGGCCTTTTCATCACGTCATAATGACTCAGTCAAGAATCACAAGCCAGACCAGCCCGAGCGATACTTCTTAATATTTTTTTTTCTTGATAATTTCTATCGCCGCGTCACTATTCTGACCAGCTTCGCAGAGCCAATATGTCACCTAAGTCGACGATCGCCGTCGAGAAGGAAAAGCAGAAAATCACCGCCGGCGTATTTGATGCCGAGTTTTCCTGGACCGGAGTTTTCGACACAGCTGCTGAAGTCTACCATGGCTTCGTCTTTTGGTCGATGCTCACCAGCTTGGGCGTAGTCATTTGGTATTTTCCGCTCTGGCATATGGGTATCTCAGGTTACGAAGCTTTCGTCATGTCGACAATATCACCCCTGCTTCTTGGCATCAACCCGATTCGCTCATTAGTCATCCACCATTTACGCGTGTGCCATTTCCTCTCGCTTGCTGGACTTCTTGCCTGGCAGGTCAAAGATCCGGCTTACAGGCTCTTCACTGTCGGGTTTGGTGTTGCTATGTCATGTCTAGCATGGGCTGGTACCTTATATTCCGAGTCTATCCATGAAGTTAGGCTTGAATCGAAAATACTGGCTTGGATTGTCGGCCTGGTCCTGTCCTCGACGGCGAAGTTCGCGTGGCAAACCAACAACCCTATATGGCCCATTATGCACGCCGCCAATGGTGGTCATAATAAGATTGGATTAGCATTAGCAGTTCTAGCAACCCACAGGTTTACGCGGAAAGCACCTTTAAATACAGGGGAGGCTACGGACGAGAGTCTAGGCGGCTCATCGTTTCTAGCCGCTTTGGGTATTGGCGGCGTATTCTTTGGCCTGCATTCACTTCTTTCTGATACGAGCACTATGATTTTATGGGTATGGGAGGGTTACCCGGTACGAGGCCCTCTCTCTGCTCCCCACGGATGGTTCACGTTGGCGGCGATGACTGCTGGATTGTTAACGGGAGTTCGATATCCGAAACTCGTCGGTACTTGGTCGGTTTACGGCGTTGGATCCGTCGGGGCGGCCATCCTTACTCTTTATCCTAACTGGTTTGGCTATCTTGGTGCTCTTACCAGTGCATTCTATTTAACAGCAGTTGCGTTCCCCCTAATTACCGTGGCCTCTAAGAAAAGCCCGGCGACGACTTTCGGTTTTGGATTTTTCATCTATAACTTCATGGTTCTGTTTCACGTCTGGGTAGTTGCGTACGCTTTCGTTCCTGGCGGACCTTTCGTCCGCGAGCATACGGATTGGATTATGACAACCATGATGGTTCTTATCGGTGCTGGCGTATTCAATTTGACGTCAGTGAATTCTTGTCGTCTCGAGACTCGCGCACGACCATCTCGGTCACAACATCGCAAATATCATACGTTGGTATTGGGTGCCATCAATCTCTTGTTTGTCGCCGCCGCATTTCGGCGCTTCCCTACGAACGATAACAAACCATACCACGAAGATTCGAGGGTCATCACAGCCGGCATCTGGACCATTCACTTCTCTCTCGATAACGATATGTGGTCTTCAGAGTACCGGATGCGCGATCTTATCAAAGAACTCGAAATCGACGTCGTCGGTTTGTTAGAGACCGACTTGCAACGCGTCATCATGGGCAACAGGGACACAACCCAATTTCTCGCTGAAGACTTGGGTATGTACGTAGACTATGGTCCGGGGCCGAACAAGCACACTTGGGGTGCAGCACTATTGTCAAAATTCCCGATAGTGAACTCGACACATCATTTACTCCCATCTCCAGTAGGCGAGCTCGCCCCGGCTATCCATGCGACACTGGATGCTTACGGCGAATTGGTGGATGTATTCGTTTTCCATTCCGGGCAGGAAGAAGATCCCGAAGATCGACGTCTACAGTCCGAATATCTTGCTAAACTGATGGGTTCTTCATCGAGGCCGTCGATATTACTCTCTTATCTAGTCACGAAGCCACTGCAAGGAAATTATAACACATATGTTTCCGAGACTTCAGGTATGCACGACGTGGATCCGCGGGATTGGGACAGATGGTGTGAATACATCCTATATAAAGGCCTACAGAGAGTAGGCTATGCGAGAGTATCTCGAAGTACTATCACCGATACTGAATTACAGGTGGCAAAATTTGTCGTGCCGAAGAGTGGAGAGGAAAAGGCACAAATCGCAGCGATAGAAAACAACGCAGAGGCGAGAAATCGCAAAGTCAATGAGCAGGAAGTGCCAGAAGGTTGGAGGTTTCCAGCTTTGTTTAGGGGCAATGGTGTCAGGGGACACCGATATCACGTTTTCAACGAGCCCTGGTATTATAAGCCGTCACAGACGGGTGTATAGGTAGCAAAGGCAAAGGCAAAGGCAACGGCACAGGCACAGTGTCACGGGACGAGGAAACGCGGATACGTATTCATGCGTAAGGATAAACGGCAGTGTATCAACAGAAAACATCAGGCATTGGGGTTTAGGTAATTGTTAATTCTTGTACGTCTCTATGTAGGTACCTAAGGCTTAAGCCTTTAAGGTATAGACTTGTAATGGGCTCATGGGGCTCATCTCCAAGATGAAGTTTTAATAAGTTGGCTCAGAACCATTTGTAACACTTACTTGGCTGTTAGGTACAATACAGAATTCAGTCTGGAGTTCAAAATGGGTAGGTATACAGGAACTCGGTACCTAACGTTAAGGATGGTTATTCTTAACTTTTGATACCTGCCTAATAGCCTTTAAGCTCATGTTCATCTGACATCCACACTAGCTAAGCGCCCTACTCCCATTTAGCATTTAGCTTTTATTTATTAAACAGCTTGAAAAACAAGCTGAGATAGCTTCAGGCTTAGCTGCCCCACCAGGAATGCTACCTTCTATTCTCGTCGATCATTTCCTTGATGGGCGCTTACCGGCATGACTTGCAGCAGATCACGGACGATTCGCCCAGGCTTTGGTCAAGATTGGAGTTGGAGATCGACCTTCCATCTTCATGCCATGCTTGCATGTGTGACCCCAAACCCCTGAACATTACAGACGACCACGGATAATATAGTATTAGTACCTACCTATAGGTACGATCGAAGCCTCACATTGAGGTGACGAATAGTCACGTGTATAGTTTCAGTTACATCCATAGTACGTATGCTGGTTGGTTAGGTAAGATGCCCAGATGCACTGGTGGTCAGCATTGATCCGATCGATGCGTCTTTAACCCACCTCCTTTGTAACCTTGAACCTATCATATGCATGTCTTGTCTTGCCTACTAATTACCTAGGACCTAGGTAGGTATCCATGATGTCTAAATGTCAAACCACAATTCGGAAATGTAAAATTTCCTTCCCGACCTGAAGAAAAGCATTGATACCAATGTAAGGGGTCGTGTCACTCTGTATTAATGCTGTCAGACGTCGAATATTGAGTCCGGCACGCCTCGAGCCGACCCTTTTCTTCCTGATTTCCTCTGATCCACCCCCTTATCTTGTGGCGTCGTAATCCGAAAACATGACGCCGCCAAACAGGGCCACTCTGGCAAACCCTACCAATCATGTAGCTCTGCAGGAGCAATAAGCTCCGACAATTAAAATGCCACCGCAAACTTACTTAAATTCTCTCGATCATGGCGAGCAGGGGTCAACCCAAAGGCGGGTGGCTTGCCCCTCGCATCTCCCGCTGACCGGCTACGGATTTGCTGGTTTGCGGATTTGCAGTATGTACACACTTACCCAGATGCTTGTCATTACCCTTGGCGAGATAACCCCCAGACGATCCAGATCGTGACAATCCGGGGGCGCTTTTTCTCTAAAGGGGGCAGAAAGTAGCGCGTAGGCGCTCCAATGTCGCATCCATCGGATCGCATAGTGGAGGGAAACCACCGAGGCGCTGCCGTGCCTTGGAAGAGGAAGATGAGCGAGTCCGGGCTGCAGAAACCAAGGTGTCGCGCGCGCCTATTAGTGATCCTTCTTGAAATTGTGGAAATGAGAAACATATAAGAGAGGCTATTGATGTCCTTTGGGCTTGTTGTTTACATTCCAAGCCAGACGTCTCTGGCGGTCTGTTTCTGGGGATTCGCTCTCTTCACCCACACGCTCGTTTCGTTGTCGAGTTTTCGAATCTAGTTTTTCTTTTAAACATTCATTGTTGATAACTAGGCATTGTTATATTTGTACACTCTCGTTCGAAAACACGCAGGCATGTTGTCAACTCGGTGGACAGTGTTTTGCTTTTCGCTCTTTTCCACAGCATCTGCAACTTCCGGGGTTCAAAGCCGGAGAGATGCAAACACTTCTCAGTCGGACATGGTGGCAGCGGCGGTGGACGCTCTGATGATGCTGTATGATGATGCGACTGGTCTCTGGGATCCTAATGGCACGACGACGTCTTGGTGGCAGAGCGGTGTCGCGCTCTGGGCCCTCTCGGAATACATGATCAAATCTGGATCGCGCGATTATCTCGACCAAGCGGAGGCTACCGTCGATATTCAAAGAGCGCCCCTCTCCTGGTGGCCGGAAGGAGGCGGTGACTTCCGCGCCGATAGCACCGACGACACCGGCTGGTGGGCTCTCGCGATGCTAAGCATGTACGAGCTCACCGGCAACCAGACGTATCTGGATATCGCTATCGAAGACGAAGAATACATGTGGAGCTACTGGAACACGACGACGTGCGGTGGTGGCCTGATTTGGAATATCCCAGACTTGACTTACCACAACGCGATTAGCAACGAGCTCTTCCTCGAGATCACGGCTAAGCTCCATAATCTCATTCCCGACGATACAGAGTACCTAGACCGTGCCTTAAAGGAGTGGCAGTGGTTCTCCAACAGCGGCATGATCAACTCGCAAAGCCTCATCAACGACGGACTGACGGAAGACACGGCATGCGTGAACAACAACATGACGACGTGGACCTACAACCAAGGCGTGATCCTCGGAGGATTAGTCGAACTCTTCCAAGCCACAGGCGACTCGTCGTACCTGGACTCGGCGCGCGCGATCGCGGACGCGGTGGCCAGCAGCACGCTGCTAGTACAAGACGGCGTGCTGACAGAGCCGTGTTCGGACGAGGAGCAGTGCGAGCCCAACGGCACAAATTTCAAGGGCATCTTCATGCGCGAGCTCGCTAAGCTCAATGCTGTGCTCGACGACGACACGTATACGGACTTCATTGCGGAGAACGCGGATTCGGCGTACGCGAACGCGAGGAATGGGACGGATTTTTACGGATTTTTGTGGATGGGTCCGTTTGATGCTGCTACGGTTGGAACGCAGGAGGCGGCGGTGCATTTGTTGACGGCGGCTTATTTGGGATGATCGGGGTTTGGGATGGAGGTAGGATTCGGCATGATGTGTGCGGATTTGGGAGCATTATTGCATGAGATACGTTTGAATGTCTCCATACCCATATTCTTCTTGTATATTAATAGCATTTTTGGTTGGAGGGAGTTGGTGATCATAGCTTCGACCTGTTTTCAATAACGGTCCTAAGTCTACCGTAGCAAGTCATTTTAGCATACACACGGTTCCAATCATGGCGAGAATCTTATTGTTCTCCTGAGCTTCGGCGATATCGAAGATTGTCTTGCCAGAGTCATTTTTGCCGGTGATATCTGCGCCGTTTCTGAGTAAATACACAACAACCTCTCCGTGCTCCCATTCGGCGTTGAAGAAAAGCGCGGTTGACGACTCCTTTCTATGGAAGTGATTCATATCTGCTCCGTGGGCGAGCATAAACTACACTAGCTTCACGTTGTGACATGCGTTTACCTAGTAATAGAACGGTCGCGCCGTGCTCGATTATGATCTTGGCGCACGGCACACTCGAAATATTCCACGTCACCTAAGCCCTTGAGAAGACTATCAAGGGTGTACCTCCCGAATCAATCGAGGTTTTAGTCGCGTACGATTTCATAACCCCAAAGGTCGTCCCCGAACTATCTAAGCCTGTACTGCTTCTCATCCGCGAAGTCAGGGTTCGCACCCGGCTTTTGTTGTTCTCCTGCGAGACGTTCCAGATCCTGTTCCTGGCGCAATTCATGTTCGCCGACGGCGCGAAGTGCCAGAGGTATGAGGAGGTGAGCGACTACTACCAGCCTAATGAGGATGTAGTCCACCAATTCTAGTGACAGCTTCTTACTTCCGCCTACCTTTAGCACCCTCGATTCTCGAATGATGCTATAGCCTACACTGTACAGTTCTAGCCCGGAGGCGACTAGTACCTAGTACCTGGGTCCTGGGTCCTGGGACCTATGTAGGTCTAAATAGCGGCGCTTTTTCAATTCGTCCGGAATAGTCGTCTATAACGAGAACCTAGGTATCCTTGACTTAACGGAATTATCTATAATAACAATTAATAAATAATAACCTCGAAGCGAAAGGGAAGATGAAGTACAGCTGTGGAGAACTAGAGATGTAAAGAAGTATGTAGAGCCGTGTTTCTTAAAAGTTAAAAGAAAGAACATTGGAACATGGATTTTCCCCACTCTCCCGTTAGCGTTTTTAGTGCTACCAGCTTCCAATTATCCAATCGGCATCCAAGTTCGGATTATTCCGTAAGCTTTGGTTATGACTGCTAACTGGAGCAAACTTTTCCAACGATCTAACAAGATCTGTCAATCGAATCCGAATTGGTGTAGTGGCTAACATTTGACGCTCTCATGATTGGTATGAATCTTGGATCCGTCAAGCCCGGGGTTCGATTCCCCGATTCGGAGTTTATTTTTGCCAAAATTGCCAAAAAATAAAAAAAATATTACTATCATTTTTGGCTGATGAATAATGATTCAGTGGTTTAAGTGTTTAAGTTGGTTGCTTGGTTTCCACTACTTTGAACCATCTGGGTTTGTAAATGTGGTGACTTCCCCCTCTTATTTTTATTTATAGGTCAATTTTTAGGAAGGACCTCTGGATGTTCATTGATAGAGCATATGATGTAACATGTTGTAACATGATGTAATAACATGATGAATTAATTTAGTTAGATTGTCTTGACACTATCGACTGATACGCAGTCTAAAAACCTTGATTAAGCCCTTAAACCTTGACACCGATGCTATGCGATAATACTCA
Source organism: Rostrohypoxylon terebratum (assembly GCA_022497145.1). Classification (NCBI taxonomy): domain Eukaryota; kingdom Fungi; phylum Ascomycota; class Sordariomycetes; order Xylariales; family Hypoxylaceae; genus Rostrohypoxylon; species Rostrohypoxylon terebratum. Next base: position 83,917 of record MU385929.1, on the reverse strand, counting down.
TAAACTTGCGTGTTGCCTTTCCAGCTTCCCATGTTTGACCTTACTGTCCGATCAGGTCTGCGCGCGACCTCCGCTCCCCGTCTTGACACCTTCTAACACGACAGCCCATGTGCCGGCCTCTCCTCCGTATCCGGGTTGGCCCGTAGCAATTCTACGCATGAGAAGTGTGTCCTTGGCTACGGGAAGTCTCTTTCCTTCGCCGCTGTTCAAGCATTCCTTGAACCACTGCTCTTCCTGCGTATCGAATGGTAGGCTAGTCAGATCAAGTGCCTTCTCACTTGCCCCCTCGTTGTGGGCAGATCCGAGTACGGACAGAACGAGCCGTTGGAATAGCTGGCGACGCATGAAATCGGCGTGCGATCGTGAGAACTGGAAGGCGTCGATGACACTGGATCGTGCGAGTGAGTCGAAGAGTAGCTCTAACGCTGTGGATGACTGGATAATAGGTTGGACTGTGTGGTAGTATGCTAGCGGCAGGCTGTAATCACCGTTCTTGGAATGTCGGACTAGGACGGTGATAATGTCGTCTATAAAGTCTGGTTGCAGTGAGGGGTGCGTAAGGTACTGAAGTGCAAGGTCGAACTGCAGCGCGTCCATATGCCATAGACCTTTCATGAAGATCTTGTACTTCTTGGGGATACTGGCCCGTTGTGAGTATGCTTCGGCTTGATTTGTTCCGTTCTGCTCATCGATATCTAGGAGTATATAATAGACGACCGAGAGCTTGTGATGGATGGTCGCATTCTTGCTTTCGCTGATATGTTCGTAGAGCTGCCGCAGAGCATCCTTGCTCTTAGGAGGATAGTGGCTGGTAGCTGGTTGAGGATGAAGATGTAAAGTTAACATCCGAGCAAGTATTGAGACGTCGGGGTGATTTTCATCATTTATCAGAGAGAAAGAAACTATACCTTTCGAAAGATTGAGAGCTTTCAATACTCGGTCGATAAACAAGAAACCCTCAAGACTTCGACGGGAAGCCTCAAGATTTTGTGTGAAGCTGCGATTGTACGGAAACGGGTCTAGAGAACCGAAGATGCGGTCAAATTGCGAAGCTTCAAGCATTTTGATCATGACGAAACTTTGATTACGACGAGATATTGTGCACAAGATACCTAGGTCCTAGGTAGATTGAAGGACTAGGACTTGATTTGATTTGCGAATCATGAATGTGAAAGGAGGGAAATGTCTGGACTCTGGAGAATGCGCCGGTAATTTATCGGAATATTAGTTAGCAGTCGCGTTTCCAATTGTACTTGTACCGTTGTACGACGCGCAGGACGCGGTGGATGAAGAAAAGCTGGAGTAGGGTGGACAATAGCTTGGCAGTTGGGCAGTCTGGTAGTTGGCACCTGGGCGATTTGCTGGCTTAGTAATAACTCTAAGTTTGGCGGGGGTTGTGGGGGGGTTAAGGGTTCCAACTTCCAAGTTGTTTATGTTTACATCTTGCCTAGCTGCATTTGGCATTTGGTACCTGAATTTCCATATTTCACCATTATCGACATACGAAGCCGTGGAACCTACTAGTATTCACTTTACGACGACGAGAGGTCCGACGAACGACGACGGAAATAGATGTGATATCCGTGCGACATCGTTTTTAACTTTCAGAAATAACCTAATTGCACCCTCTGTACCCTCTGTACCCTTAGCTGCCTGGGTCACGTAGCAATCGACAACAACTACGGTTCAAAATGTCCACACGTCCGACTCGTCGCGCTGCCGCAGCGCGGCGTACTGCCATTATCGAATCGGATGACGAAGAAGATGTTGGAAACACCACTCGAAGGATAAAGGAGGAAGAAAGTGAAGAAGAATTTGCACCCGAGACTTCGACCGCCAAAGCTTCGCGTCGCCAAACACAAAGCAAAAGGAAGTCCACAGCACCGGCAACACCCCGCGCAAACCGTTCACGAAAGAGCGTCGCTCCTCAAACCCCCCTTGAATCTAGCGAGATCGTGGATCCGGATCAGACCGCTGCTGCTTCTATCCTAAGCCCGGATTCAACGGTGAAAAAGCCCGCTCCTAGGAAGCGGAAGAGCGTTGCGCCGCGCCAACCTAGCAAAGAGGCTACTCCCGAGAGCCAGCCCGATAGCCAACACGATAGCCAACCTCATATGCCCACACCCGCTCAATCTGAAGAACCCTCTGAGCTCCACGGTACACCATTAGCTGATATCACCAGCCAGAGCATCAACGAGCAACAAGAGTCCCCAGATGAGACCATCACTCAGGTGAAACCTATTCGGCCAATGGATACCATCCTGGAGAGGCCTATGGATATTGTCCTGAAGTCGCGCAAGATGGCAATGCCGGTAGTCGAAGAGACGGGGCCCAAGGCTCGCATCGTCATTACATATTTGATCTTAAACAACTTCAAGAGTTACGCTGGGCGACAAGAAGTTGGTCCCTTCCACTCTTCCTTCTCCTCGGTAGTTGGACCCAACGGTTCCGGAAAATCGAATGTCATCGATTCGCTTCTTTTCGTCTTTGGATTCAGAGCTAGTAAGATGCGACAGGGCAAAATCTCAGCTTTGATCCACAATTCTGCCGCTTACCCAAATCTCGATCATTGTGAGGTAGCAGTACACTTCCAGGAGGTTATGGACTTGCCTGGAGGTGGAACGGAAGTGATCCCCAACTCGCAGATCATCATATCGAGAAAAGCCTTCAAGAACAATTCGAGCAAATACTACATCAATGGTGCCGAGTCCAACTTTACCACGGTTACAACCCTCCTCCGGGACCGGGGGATCGATCTTGACCATAAGCGTTTCCTCATTCTCCAGGGTGAAGTCGAATCGATTGCTCAGATGAAACCTAAGGCTGCGAACGAACACGAGGATGGTTTACTAGAGTATCTTGAAGATATTATTGGTACATCTAAGTATAAGACTCCTATCGAAGAGGCTGCAACCGAGGTCGAAACCCTCAATGAAATCTGCATGGAGAAGAGCGGACGTGTCCAACACGTAGAAAAGGAGAAGAACAGCCTCGAAGATAAGAAGAATAAAGCCCTGGCCTATATTCGGGACGAAAATGATTTGACTTTGAAGCAGTCAGCGCTCTACCAGCTCTACATCAGCGAATGTAACAACAACGTGAGCGTCACTGAGGAAGCAATTAATCAGATGCAAGCTCAACTTGATGACGAGCTTGAGAAGCACCAAGGCAGCGAACAGGTCATAAAGCAGCTACAAAAAGCCTACGCTAAGGGTTCCAAAGAATTTGAATCGCAAGAAAAGCATGTCCAGGGCCTCGTCAAGGAAGCCGCCAAGTTCGAGCAAGAGAGGGTGAAGTTTGATGAGAAACGGAAATTCTTGACTGACAAACAGAAAAAGCTTGAAAAGACGATTACCAATGCCGAAAACTTGACAGCTGAAGCCGAGGAAACTATTGAGCAGTGCACCGAGGAGATTGCCTCACGTTCTGAAGAGATCACAGCTCTTGAACAGCGTGTGCTAAAAGAAGAAGCCGAACTTGCGAAGATACGAGACAGCCTCAAGGGGAAAACGCAAGTGTTTTCTGACCAAATCGCCGTTAAGCAGAAATCCCTCGAGCCCTGGAAAGAGAAGATCAACCAGAAGCAATCTGCTATTGCTGTTGCCGAGTCTGAGATGGCTATCCTCAAGGAGAAGGCCAATGCGGGCGCCGTTGCCCTCGAGGAGATGCAGACCAAGATCGCCAACATCGAAGAAGGTCGTACGGCCAAGCTCGCTGAACTGAAGGAGTGTCAAGCCGAGAAAGCGAAACTAGAGAAGGAAGCTAAGAAAATTGAGGCTGATCTCGAAAGCTTGGCTCAGATGGAGCCAAACGTTCGTTCCAAAGTATCAAATGCTAGACAAAAGGCAGAGGAGGCAAGATCCAATCTCTCTCAGAATCAGAATCGAGGCAACGTACTTACAGCATTGATGCGGATGAAAGAATCTGGACGAATCGACGGGTTCCACGGTCGCCTTGGCAACCTCGGTACTATCGATGAGAAATATGATGTTGCGATTTCCACGGCTTGTCCTTCCCTCGACCATTTCGTTACCGATACGGTAGAAGCTGGTCAGCAATGCATAGAATATCTTCGAAAGACTAACCTTGGAAGAGGCAATTTCATGTGTTTGGACAAGCTTAGCAAACGCAGTTTGCAACCCATCCAGACTCCCGAAAATGCTCCACGCCTGTTCGACCTGATCAGAGCTAAGGAAGACAAATTCAGGCCTGCTTTCTATCACGCGCTTAATGATACTCTAGTCGCGAAAGACCTAGCCCAGGCGAACCGAATCGCTTACGGCGCCAAAAGATGGCGAGTAGTCACACTTGATGGAGAGCTTATCGACAAGAGTGGTACTATGTCTGGAGGAGGAAGCACTGTCAAGAGAGGTTTAATGTCGAGCAAACTCGTGGCCGACACGTCTAAGGAGCAAGTCGCCAAACTTGAAAGCGCTCGTGACGATATTGAGGCGAAATTCCAAGAATTTCAGGATCACCAGCGGGAGCTCGAGTCACGTCTTAGATATTTGAAGGACCAGATTCCTCAACTCGACACCAAGATGCAAAAGATCGGCCTCGAGGTGCAGAGCGCCGAGAAAAATCTCGCGGATGCCCAGCGACGTGTCAAGGAGCTGAGCAAGGAACACCAACCATCACAGACTGACGATAACAGAGTGGCCGCGCTACAGAAGGAAATTTCCAAGCTGAATAAGGAGGTAACCAAGCTTCATGCCGAAACCGAAGGCGTGGAGGCGGAAATTAAGGAATTGCAAGATAAGATTATGGAGATTGGCGGTGAGAAGCTCCGTGCTCAACGTGCTAAGGTCGATGCCATCAAGGAGGAAATATCATCTAACAACGAGGAGATGTCCAACGCTGAAGTGAAGAAGGCGAAGGCAGAGAAGTCCAAGACGAAACTCGAGAAAGATCACGCCAAGGCTACTAGGGAATTAGAGACCGCCGTGCGCGACCTCGAAAAACTCGAGGAAGAGGTTGAGAACCAAGGTAGCAAATCTGAATCCTTAAATGCCCGTGTCGAGGAGGCTGAGGCGGAACTCGCCGACAAGAAAAAGGAATTGTCTACGCTGAAGGCAGAACTGGATGAGAAGACATCAGAACTCAATGAGACCCGGGCGGTCGAGATTGAGATGCGTAACAAGCTCGAAGAAAATCAAAAAGTACTCGTCGAGAACCAGAAGCGCCTACGCTATTGGGACGAGAAACTCAACAAGCTCGTGCTCCAGAATGTCAGCGATCTTAGCGGCCCACCACCAGCTAAGAAACTGGCCCAAACGGAAGGCCAAGAAGAAGGCCAAGAAGAGCCTACCGAAAACCAAGAGGAAGAACAACAGGAACAGGAACAAGAACAAGTGCAGCAGCCTGAGGAGCTCCCGCGGTTTACTGAAGATGAATTAAAGGATATGGACAAGGATACGCTGAAGGCCGAGATCGCTGCTCTCGAGGAGAAGACGCAGAATGTCAACGTTGACGTCAGTGTCTTATCAGAGTACCGGCGCAGAGTTGAAGAACATGCAGCTCGTTCATCCGACCTAGCAAGCGCTGTTCAACAACGCGATGCTGCCAAGAAGCGATGCGATGACCTGCGACGCCTCAGGTTAGAGGGATTCATGGAAGGCTTCAGCACCATTTCTCTCCGACTGAAGGAGATGTACCAGATGATCACGATGGGTGGAAATGCTGAGTTAGAACTCGTCGATAGCCTGGATCCCTTCAGCGAGGGTATCCTCTTTTCCGTCATGCCGCCCAAGAAGAGTTGGAAAAATATCAGCAATCTCAGTGGTGGCGAGAAGACGTTGTCTAGTCTTGCGCTAGTATTTGCTCTGCACCACTATAAGCCAACACCGTTATACGTCATGGACGAAATCGACGCTGCCCTGGATTTCCGAAATGTGAGTATTCTCCCCATCCCCCACATTGCATATTGCAACAACTCTGTCTCATAGGTTGCTAATAACATTATGCTTAGGTGTCCATTGTGGCGAACTACATCAAGGAGCGGACCAAGAACGCCCAATTCGTCGTCATATCTCTACGAAATAACATGTTCGAGCTCGCTGCTCGGCTGGTTGGTGTTTACAAGGTCAACCACATGACCAAGAGCGTGACAATCGAGAACCGCGACTTTATCACCCGCAGCATACCAAGGCACCACAACGGAGGCCAGACGGTGGGCTTGTGATGACGAAGACGAAGGACGAATTCCAGTTACGAGCTTGGTATTTATATAATGATTGAAACGAACGGGCTGCGATGATTGGGGCGGGGAATGAATTGACGCCTGGTCGGTCATGGAGGCGTGTAATGAAAACGAATGAATATCCAAAGGTGGACCTAAACGAGGTCTGTCTTGAATGAATATATGTTTTGATTAACCATAAGTATATTGAACGTGTATTCAGCGCCATCGTAGGATTCCATTCTAAGAGAAGCTATGTTACCATTGCCCTCTACGTAGGTAATGCCCGGCTTCTCAAGATTTCATGGCGCACAGTGTATTTCTACCTATTCTATCTCTAGGACATATTTGAGCAAACCACAAGCAGTTTTGAGTCGAGGTAAATAAAATCATACAAGAAGATCAAAAACTAAGTTGAATTGAATGGGTACCTTTCATTTGAGAGAAGGTTAAGAACAAACAGATCCGTACATACCTAGTATTCGACCTCCAGATTATACAGTACCCAAATCCGATCCACACTGCCTCCCCCTCCATATCTTCTCGCTCTCAGCTTACAAACTCGGCCATCCCCGTAACCGGACATAAAAAAACAGGCTATTAGTTTATAAGCTTACTATACACAACGCTTTACCATCCTTCAGGGCACGTGGTCTAGGGGTATGACGTCTGCTTCGCACTGATCTTGGTATAGAAATGACCTATAACTCATAGTAATCATCTTGAATACTGATCACACAGTGGTATGCTGAAGGTCCGGGGTTCAATTCCCCGCGTGTCCAATCTTTTGCCTTTTATATTGCTGATGAGTTAGTTAGTAAAAGGGGGTTAGTTGTGATATTTTATGCTGTTTTCTTTTTTTCTGGACGATTGGAAAGTGCGACTGAAAAATTGGTAGGCGTCGGGAAACTACGTGGGTGCTTCGGACCTGGGACCTGGGTACACCCTTCTACAGTTTAACGTTTAACCATTCCAATACTAGGTATTGAATAGAGTAAGAGCTCATATAGCAGGGCTTTACGTGGATTTCGACGCATCTCTTTTTCTTTGGTAATGCTAGAATAGTGTGCATCTCATATTATCCAATTTTAGATTGCGCTCAACTGGATAGCCTGGGAGGCGAATTTGGAATTGTGGGCAGCGTGTTAGGCGACCTGGATTCCACACAACTGAATGATCTGAGGCAAATCGAACTTCCAACGCTTCCAACGTACGCCGTGGAAATTAACAGACACTTGAGTCGAATCACATAAAATGCATGGCAAGAAAACAAAAGATTGCTCATCATGGCAATATGACTATTCATTCATAGAAGTCATTATCTGGAAAATTATTCCGAAAACCGTTTTTCATGCAAAGCGAAACCATTTCCGATGACCTGATTCATCCCAGACCCTGTTCGTTCATTCCCCGAGACACCGTAAAGAAACCATTTAGGCAACCTTGGCAGTCTGGGTGGGAGTCACCTTCTTGCCATCCTTGTTGTAACGCACACGAGGGGGGGGAGCTCGGTTGCGGCGACCCTCGCGCGATCGGACACTAGAAACATGATTGTTAGCGGATTGTGTTCGTTCGAGCGGTAGGGGTGGGGGAGGAGCGATATATATAAAGATATATCGCTTCGAGGTTCGGCCAAGGCTCTTCTCAGGCGCATACGCAGCCCTAAAGAGCGCGTAGTCAAACTCCCGACGGGAGGACGTACCGGACAATCTTGCCGTGGATAGCGCAAGAGACACAGTACTGCAGCTTGAGGTACATCTTGGGAACCGTGTACTCGGAGAACACGGAGGCATCCGAGATATCACCTGTGATTTAGTCTGTTAGCTTTGAATTCATGTGCCATGTCATATATTCGTGTTATGTCTATAATAGTATAATAGTATAGTGTAGTAGAAGAAGGTCAGGAATTGCTGGAACAATCAGAACGTACGGATAGCTGCAGATTCGACCATGTTGCGGATGGTAAAGCGCTTGATTGCCTTATCCTTGGGAGTGCATCGCGAGCAGTTGCTGCAGCGGATAGGCTTGGTGTGGCCGCGGCCCTTCTTGTTGCGGCCGTTGTTCTTTCTCTTCTTGACCATGGTGACGGTGTTCTATTTAGAACAATGTTAGATATGCGATGCAAGTCCTTGAATTATTTGAACAATCGATAATTTTGTCTGGCTTGTCTGGCGGGTGGGGAGAGGGTTGGACGTACAAATTGTGGTTGATGGAAGTTGGTTGTAGAAGGAAAAGAAAATGGTTCGTGATTTGGAATCTAATGTTGAATTTTGGTGGGCAAAGTTTTGGCTGGTCAGAAATGTCTAAAGTTGCCCCACTAACACTAGCATAGGAAATTGAACGAACCAATAAGAAAACAACTTGAATCAGGTGGGTGCAAGCCGTACCAAGCACTTGGCGTAAAATCTACGCAAGATCCATTGCCACAGGGTTAAGCGCATAGAGAAACCCTAGCACGTGATTGATTATCTGACAATCAGCACTGATTTACCTGAGTTTTTCCAGGACCCACCACACTACAGCATACCCGTACCTTATCACACTCTTGAGGCTCCTCCCACCTCGAACTTTTTTCTTTCCCTTCCACAAACCAATTTCTATCTTCGTGGTGCTTAGGACGGCAATAGCAATATTGTCTAGGTACGTCAACCATCCACCAGAATGCCCTCAAACACACCCCCAGCATCTTCCCTCGCCTTTCACTTATCATGGCATTCTGTGGTTTGCATGCGATCGCAATATTCATCGATTCGCGATGCTGAGGCGCATCTTGCACCGTCTTGCACCCAGCGCAAATATTCACAGGATCGCCTTCCCACTACATCATACTACACCACATTATAACACAGCAGCATTCACTCGATTATCCTCATCGAGTACAACTTCGATGCACAAATATCTAACAATGGTTCAACAGGCAACATGCAGATCTTCGTCAAAACCCTCACGGGTAAGACTATCACCCTTGAGGTGGAGTCTTCCGACACTATCGACAATGTCAAGTCCAAGATTCAGGACAAGGAGGGAATCCCCCCTGACCAGCAGCGATTGATCTTCGCCGGAAAGCAGCTCGAGGATGGACGAACTCTCTCCGACTACAACATCCAGAAGGAGAGCACTCTTCACCTTGTGCTCCGCCTACGTGGTGGTGCCAAGAAGCGCAAGAAGAAGGTGTACACCACCCCCAAGAAGATTAAGCACAAGCGCAAGAAGACCAAGTTAGCTGTTCTCAAGTACTACAAGGTCGACGGCGATGGCAAGATCGAGCGTCTCCGCCGCGAGTGCCCCGCCGACACTGTAAGTTTTTATTCCGACCGTCCTCTTCAACTAATGTCAACGATGCTAACACGATGCCAATAGTGCGGTGCTGGTGTCTTCATGGCCGCCATGCAAGACCGACAATACTGTGGCCGATGCCACCTCACCTATGTTTTCGACAAGCAGTAAACGCCTCTTGAATCGATTCTACGAGTAAAATGGGCTTTTGGGTTGGAACATGGGAACGGGGTTCACGGTGTTATCATGATAGGACATAGATGACATGGCTCGGTTCAGATGAATAAACGTCGTAAAAAAACCTCATTGCAATTTTATCATGTGTGATTCATTGTGTGTTCTCCCGAATTTCAATACTAGGGCCTGCCGTAGTTACTCTGTGTGATAAGAGTAATCCTTATGCCCTATAATCTACGGCAATGTTAGGTGAGAAGAAGAGCTGCGGAACAAGAGTGCGTCTACGAGGAGTTTATCTATTTGTCCACCTTCACAGGTGATCTCTCCAACGACTTTGCGGATCCGAACTAGGTTACTGGTAATATTTTTTCATTTTCATCACTGGTTGAGTGCATCTGTAGCTCAATATCTACAGCATCTCACCAATAGCTATCTTCCAAGGATGCATTCGTAAAACCTTTTTACCCTTTCTAGAAGATCTATTTCATGAGTCCCATCCAGCATCAGCCGTTAACCAATCTACCCTCGATCCCCTTAAAACCCAATTCCATTGTCATGCCCGTTGCCACGCCAATCCTAGTTGTTAGGAAACCCAGCCCGCAAGTTCTCATACTTGGTATGCGGATACGTGATACAATTCGGCGTGCGATCGAGCGAATAAGGCCCACCAAACGCATCGACCACATTCGCAATCAAGCTCTGGCCGCCCTCCTTATCAGCGCTGCTCTCCCACCACATGGCCCCACCAAGCCGGCGCTCCTGCCTCACGTAGTAGGCTTTGCGCCGTGCCATATCCACAGTGTCGTAGCTGACTAGCGTCCGCGTCGCCGGGGCGTAGCAGTAGCTGGCCCCGGCCTCGCGGTCGATATGCTCGGTCGCTCCAGGCAGAGGCAGTTTCTTGTAGTCGTGGACTCCGTTCTCCCACGTGCCCTCGCCGACGCCCGAGTACGGGGCTCCCGGGCCGTCGGTGCCCTGAAACGCGCGTCCGTATAAGGGCATGCCGAGAACGATCTTCGAGGGATGGACACCTCGGGATATGTAGTAGTCAACCGCGCCGACGGTGCTGAAGGGTGTGGAGCGCGGGTTGGAATGGCTAGGGAACAGGTTCGCTTGGTGCCCTGACGTGGAGTCCCAGGACCCCGCGAAGTCGTACGCCATCAGGTTCCAGAAGTCGAGAAGCCGGTCCATGCCTGCGATGTCCAGCTTGCTGTAGTTCTGCGCGCCGGCGGGGCAGGCTACGGTTAGCTCGAAGTGGTATGGTGCGGGTAAGGTGCGGCTGTAGTTATCCATGGCTTCGCGCACGGCGTGTAGCAGGGCGACGAAGTCCGAGGCTTCGGAGGGGTTTTGCGGATACTCCCAGTCCACGTCGATGCCGTCGAAGCCGAGGTTCTTGATCAGCTCGACGCAGGAGTTAGCGAAGTTGGCTCGGCCTTGTGGCGTAGAAGCTGGCTGCTTGAAGTTGCTGCTGTACGTCCACCCGCCCACGGAGAGCAGCACTTTGAGATTCCGGTTCCGCCGCTTGAGAAGGTTGAGCTGTTTCAAGCACCCGTACAAGTTGGTGCCGACATCGTTCCAGCTGTCGCCCTCCCAGTGGATGTCCGTGTCGGCCCAGGTGTCGGTGAGGTAGACCTCGCCGGATTCGGGGCGCACGTTGGCGAAGGCGTATAGTATGTGGGTTAGCTTGTCGACGGGCAGGTCCTGCGGTCTGTGCTTGCGGCCGTAGATGGCCCAGTTGACGAAGTAGGCTACCGTGCGGAATTGTTCTGGTCCACCTCCCATTTTTGTTTGTGTATGTATATGTGTTTGTGTATGTGTTTGTGTTTCTACTTCTTTCTCTATTTTTGGCGGGGATGTGAAGTAATCTGAAATAAGACGATGGGGAGCTGTTAGGAGATTGGATGAGACGTGGTTCGAAAGTAGGGAGGGGTATAGCTGTGTAAGTAGGAAAGATGCTAATAGTACCGTCACGGGCAGGATAAAATAAAAGAGAGGTCTGAAACTAGGCATACACTAGATTTCTAGGAGGATTATGGTTTTTATACCTAGTAAGTCTCTATTACCGAGCTGTCTCGCGATGAGCAGGTTCTGGTTCCAATTCAGGTTCAGGTCAAGCTGTGTGGCTTGGAACTGCGTACACCTGAGCCAGAGTGGCGATGCACAACAGGTGGTAACTTCGCAGCCAGGTGGATATCCAATGATCCATGCATGCAAACAATTAAGTCATGACTAAACTCATTGGTCAAGCCAAGCTTGTGAAAATCCCATCTGGATAACACGGCAGCCAAGCAGCTACACGAAAGCGAAAGAGGAAGATTGAAGAGGTGGAGATTTCAAGATGGGAGACCTCCGGTGACGATTGGAAGAATGGAAAAAGCAAGAGGGAGTCTCACATGGGACTAGGGCTGTAGATCTTGCGTAGCACTGTGGCTGTATTGTATTGTATTGTATTGTGTTGTACGAAGTACAAGTGGCGCTACTGCGAATACCCGTGGCCGTGGTCCCATCCATAACTGGGGTGGGCAGGCTGGCAGGGTGCGTAGCTGCATTGTGGCTTGCCGCCACCAAAGTCACAGGTACCAAGTACTAAGTACTAAGGTACTAACCTTGAAATTTCAGGGGTATTCCCAAAATAAACCATTTCCAAGGTTACTTCATCATCCTCATCTTCATTCCTGGCGCGAAATAGGGCTGAAGTGAAGCTATCCATTGGTAGATTTTTACATCTATTGTCATCAGCGGTGCTCAAAGCATGTTTACTTACGAGTACATATAAGAATACCAAGTGGCTGTAAGTAATAGTAGCCATCTGTTGCTTCAATCTACGATGCAGAAGTCAAGACTACAGGTGCAAATATCCCGAGGATTGTGACAGTAGGGCAATAGGGCACTACCTTCGTCGAGGCTTCAATACCGAGCTGAGATATTCCTTCTATGCCCGAAAGACAGTGCCGAATAATGACATCATAATATGGACCGAGGGACACAAGGAAAGTATAACCTACACAACAGTGAAGTAATAACATTGATAAGTTGATAGGTAAGTTGATAAGTTGACCAGTACCTAAAGCTTAAACGTCTACTAGGTAGCATCGAAACAATTCGACAGAGTCCACTAGGCACATTCTCTCTCCCATTCACACACACAACACTGAACATCAATATCAACCATTCTTTGGTTCTTTCGTCTTTCAACCAACCCCGACACACGACACACAACACACAACACCCGACACATATTCAGCGTTCGACGTCATGGCCGGTTAGGGGGGTCTTCCGGTCGAGCTGAAGCTGCTCGTTTTTGACTTCCTCGTACTGCCAGCTCGTCATCGCTGCATAATACCTAGAAGCGAGGACGACGATCGTCGTAACCATCGTCTATCTTTATATGCCTCCGTTTCCAGAAGCTGGCAGCACGTCTTCGAACGCAAGATCTTCTACGGCCTAGTCCTGCGTCAGTACGACCTCCCCATATTCAAAAGGATACTCACCCGCGAGCGAAGGCCAATGCTCCACTAGATCTGGTTACGCATAGAGCTTCCACCCTACGGTTGTGACCGCTGCAACTCGGAGGAGACAGACAGTGAAGCAGAAACAAACAACAAGATCTTTACAACTTCCATATGGAATCTGTTTTCCATCCTGGCTGCGTGGGGATCTGTAGACAAGGCTTCTATCCATGAGTCAGACCTGAGTCTAATGTTGAGTGTTTACTCTCCAAGTGATCGAGACCACTACTTCCGAGACCATCGCTTCGACGATGATAACAAGACATACTACGACTACCCTCCTAAATATCACCATGATCCATATCATAGTTGGTATGAAGGTGAACAGGTCGTCCCTAGTCTCGGCGCCAAACGGAGATTGTTTGGCCAACCTCTCTGTCTCGACTTCCGCTCAATTGGCGCAACAGATATTCGATCGCTTCCAAAGGTAGACTTTGTAACCCGCCTGATCATCCCCAGGCAGTTCTACAGACCAATCCCGAATATGGACGTTATTCTCAGGAGCCTACCAGAGTTGACAACCTTCCGATATGAGCCATGGTACCCTATCACCACTGATCGCGCATGGCTTCACGAGTCGGATTTCATGGCAATCTTAGCGGCGTTGCCCCCAAAGGTGACGAGATTCTCAGGGTACAAGGATTCGAACGCTGTTCTTAACGCGGGCATTACGGAAAAAATCTATCCAAACCCGGGCTTGAAGCTGTTTGACATAAGTAAACGGCTCAAAGAGCTCGATATTTCATTTCTTATAGACGCCAGGTCGTTCTTTATCCATTTTACCAAGATCGAGAAGAAGGACAAGACTTCATGGGACAATCTCGAAGGTCTCACGATAACATCGAATGTATTCTCTCCAAGGCCGAAAACGACAGACGTCGACGAACTACTTATAGCTGCTTCCCAAGCTGCTTACAGAATGCCGAAGCTTCAAATGATGGAGTTGTGGTCTGGTAAACGAGGCGAAGCTCGCATCTTCCGCTACACTCGCCTCGAAGACAACTCTTTGATCGAATGGTACGATTCAGGCCCCCTGAGTCCATACATAAGACCCAACGTCAGGAATGCTTGGAAAAGGGTCGCGGAAAAATATATCCGCGGTCAGCTTGTTTTCAAAGGTCGCAAGATACCACACCAAGCTATCAGGTCCCGTGCGTCTGTTCTTCCTTACTTGATAAGACGCGATAGAACTTTGACATGCGGATCCCTTCAACAAATACTTTGGGAAACCGCGCAATTAAAGCGTGTGAGAGATCGAGCACCACTAGACATTACTACTGCCCATACAGTCTGATAGCGACTATAGGAATTAATCAGGATGTTTATATGAGTCACGAAGCGTTTTCAAGAAGTAGCCTGAAGCAGAAATGAAACATCATGTTTTATTTCTATCGAAATGATGCTATCTCATGTTTAGTTAGACCTGAGTGACGATGTCTGAAGATCCGATCCCTTTACTCCACGAATCCTTTCGCCCAGAACGCCGATTTCATACTCGTTTACTTGTTTTTGGCTGAACTTCTATTTATGTTTCTAAAGGAATGGAATTGAGTAAAATCTTCAGCTCTTATCTAATGATCTAAGTAGTTATCGTCGGAGTTCCGGTCTTTTCCAAGAGATCATTGTTATACCTAGGGACATATCCCATATCTTCGGGCATCTACCATCAGTGAGAAATTTGCGTAGGAACGGAAGACATAGCAAAAGGGGGAGGAAGAATCTAGGTAGCGGCAGTCTTTCCCTATTGTCGCTTCGTCGCTAACCCCTATATACTGGCTGTAATGTTATTGCCGTTGTTGATTTTTAGTTGGGAATGGGGCCTTCGTCACTTGGATGTTTCTTCGCGGCTTGAGCCTCCTCTTCTTTGATTCTCGTAGGTCTTTCATTTTGTTGCTTCGTGGCCCTTCCTCCAAAACCCCATCCGATTTGGCGTGCAACGTAGATCGAAGTGTGAAGCTAGAAAATAGTAAGCGACTATAGCGCATGATCGCATAGAAGAGAACTACTACATACCTCTTCAGCCCATGTCCAGACTAATCCTGGATTCTTTTGAAACAACCTCCCAGAGGCAACAAGATCAAGGGGCGGATCGTCTACTCCAGAGCCTCCCACAAGTAAATTCTCGGCTAGTATCCCAGTCGTAATACTTCCCACGGTCATGACGAGAAGCTCATCGCCGACAGATTTCTTGATGGCTTTAGCGAAAGGGGCCTGGTACCCCAGTCCCGGTTTAATTTTCTGCAGGGGATGATTCCCGCCGCTCGACACGTCAATCACGTCAACACCCCTCTCTGCAAAAAGTCCAGCTAGGCGCACCGCATCTTCTAGCTTCCAACTGTCTCCCTGGTAGCCCTCAACGTCCTCTAACCAATCTGTGGCACTAATGCGCACGAACAGGGGCATAGTCTCCGGCATAACGCTTCTCATCTCATCAACGAGCTCCAGCACAAGCCTAGCCCGATTCTCAAAGCTATCTCCGTACTCATCAGCCCGGTGGTTACTAACCGGCGACAAGAACTGATGCAGCAGGTACCCGTGCGCGGAGTGCAACTCCAGCACATCGAACCTGGCCTTCACAGCCCTCTCCGTCGCATCCCTCCAATCGCGCTTCAGCTGCTGGATCTCGGGCACGCTGAACGCCCTCGGCATAGGATAGTCCTCCGCGTACGGTATCGGGCTAGGACCCAGCACGTCGTCGGGCCACCCGCCGACCTCGCGCGTGGCGACGTAGCCCCGGTGTAGCCACGGCGCGACACACGAGCCCTTGCGCCCCGAGTGCGCGAGCTGTAGGCCGATCAGCTGTCCCTGGGAGTGCGCGAATTGTACGTGCTGCTGCAGCCCCGGGATCTGGGAGTCGTCCCACAGACCGCTGTCCTGCGGGGTGATGCGGCCGCGGGGCTGGACTGCGGTTGCTTCGACAAAGGTGAGACCTGGCTAGGTAATTAAGGGTTGGTAAGCAGCAGGGTTGGTGGTGGAGACAGCCTGTTGTGGCGAGACGGAAAAGGGCGACGGAAGAGGACGACGGAAGAGGAAGACGGAAGAAGAGTTAGACGTGTAGGTGGCGTTTTTGCGGGAAATAGGGGGGGGAAAAGCCAAAAAAAAAAAAAAAAAAGGGGGGGGGGGGGGGGGGGGGTGCGGGCATACCCCCCATTGCCCAAAGCCCCCCCGGGGCGGCGTATGCCACAGCGGGTGTAACCCCTTTGATGCCCAGTAATGACATAGGGGGGGGACGAC
>MU385929.1:0-67536 GCA_022497145.1 Rostrohypoxylon terebratum | reverse complement strand
GCCCCCCCCCCCCGCCCCCCCCCCCCCCGCGGGCTTACCCCGCGTTGCACAATGCCACCCAGGTGCGTCGTATGCCACAGCGTGTGTAACCCGTTGTCTGCCGAGTATTGACATAGGGGGGAGACGACAATGCGATTCTGAATAGTGACACCACGGATCTTCAAGGGAGTAAAGAGCTTGGGAATGGGACTGCCGTCTGGCTGAGGATTCACAGCAGTCCCAGCGGGGGGATTCTGGACCGGGGTATAAAATGGAACCCCATCAGCTGGCGTGTTAGGAATGTTTCTCAGTTGTCCTGAATTGTCCGATTTCGATTTCTCGTTTGTAGCCATGCTTGCGTTGATGTCTCGATCCTGACCTGTAGGTGGCCTGTAGGAAAAAAGCTGCAGTATCAGACTGTCACAAACCAACACTAAAAAGGCAACACGGATGGAGAACCATCTACCCAATCACGGATAAACCACGGTAAAACCCAGCTCTCATGCTCTCTCGAGATAACGAGAGAATCCTCTCTCGAGGTAACAAGAGAGAACCCTCTCTCGGGATAGCAAGAGAATTCCCTCTCAGGATATGGGGAGAAGACCTCAAGAAGAGAAGGGAAGGATATCTATATAAATGACAGGCTCCTATGTATCTAGTCACTCACTTAAGCTCTTCAGTTATCAATCTAAGTCTATTCACTACGAGTAGGGAGAGGACTCCAAGCCTCTCTGACGAACATACTTGATTGATTATACTTGACCTCTACAATTACTGTTACCTTGAAATCAAGACCCCCTTATGAAGCTATACTTACTAAGCCTAAGTATAGGTTCGTCACATTGACGAACTGAATGAGGGGAAGCATTTGGTGAGTGATATGTAGTCGAGTTCACGGATGCTAGCCGAGGTATTGCAACGACTGTAACAATAAAATACTACCTACCTAAATTACTAAACGGAAACGGGAGGAAGACAGAATTAATAATCCCAGGCTTCATACCTAGGTATTTATCCCGTGTTGCTAAGAACTTCGGGATGATATCATGTCTCTTACCTCCATGCCACCACCACCCGTGTCTCAACACAAACCCTTTTACTACCTAGGTAACCATGAGTTGCGTTGCTAGTGACTACAATGTAATATAAATCATAATGATTGCCTACTTACTCACATGCTACCTCAATGTGCTCATATCATACACATATTCTTATACATATGTACTACTGAGGACAACTTGAAGACATGAGTCGGCGATCATCCCTGCAAAGAGGTTATTATCACTTATGATTGTAAGTTGGATCAGATGTTCAGATTGTACACAAGCCAACGCATCCGAATACGGAGGCGTCGGGCGCTCAGAATGTATATTGTACCTCAGACTTCAAGCATACCTAAATACCTAAGTAGATACCCACTCTTAGGAGGAGAGGGATCAAGGACCTTAGACCCTACATAATCCTTGCCAGACCTCCTTCCATTGCGAAGTACTTCGCCTTCGACCATGCCATTCTTTCTGGTAGTAGTTCCACGGCTCAATTTCCAAAGCTGGCGAGAGCACTTAACATGTTAAGCTGTTTTCTCTTCATACCTCAATCTGTTTCTGTGCATCTTCTGGATTCCGCTAGTGATTTGGGCCATCTCGTTATTGTTCGTCATTTGCCTCACACGAGCCATGCCCCTTTCAACCAGGAAAAATCATAGCGAGGAAGCTGCTATAGTTTGAATTCGCGGATACAGCTATAGGATGGTAATGGTGCTGATGGAGTTGAGTGCTCGGAGGAAAGGTTTTCACATGTAGACTGAAGTTGAGACTCCAGAATCCCCATTTCTTCTACTCCTCTAGTTAAAAGAAGCTCACTCGCAATGCCACCAAAATTGTACAGATACCTAAAATCCATGGAGCTAACACACTCGCTGCTAAAGCAAGACGCCTTCTCACCTTCCTATCGACACGCTTTCTGAGAGCCTCGGCATCATTTAGTTCCAGGAACGGCACATTCGGCTGTGACTTTTCCAAGAAGTCGCATATGGGCCCCCATCCTTCCCCCATACGATACTCTAATAGCTGGCTAGGTGGTACTCGTTGACGTATTCTATGGTGATGTTGGTCGTATAGTATCCTTGCTTTCCGCGGGAACGTGTCAATGCTCGTGTATTCGAGAAAGCCCGCCATGACCTTTCTTATTGCTTGACCAAAGAAAGGGTCAAAGAATCGACCCAAATAGTTGAAGGCCAGTTGCGATGGGAAACTCCAGTAAATTTTAACGGCTGTTTCTATACTCCTATACCACGTATCGAAATCCCGTATCACAAGAATAATCTTTGCTTCTGGGTATGCTTCTATAAGCTGTGTAGCGAATATGGAAGCCACGTCGGTGGCTGCCTCGCTGCCACCGAATAGCTCATCCCAATCCTCACGCGTAAATGGCTTCCCCGTATATGTCGGTAGCGTCGCAAACTAAGAATCGGCCGCGCGATTCATAATCGACCAAAATTCAGGGGAGTCGATGTTGGTGCAGTGGAGGACGTTGTTGTAACCTAATATGGTCAAAGCGGCAGCGATGGAGGAAGACCCAGTTCGTGGGAGGCCTAGAGCAAGCACTTGCAATTTGCGACTTGATTCGTGGTCTGCTCTCGAACCGGCCATGGCATTTGTGGTTCGTTTTACTACCATTAGGCTGACTATACCTAGGCAAAATTGATTGTATGGTTTGAGGTATCAGATGACTTTATTTAGCAAGATCAGTTGTGAAATGGAGAGTCGCAAATTTAGCCATGTTACTATATCCACCAGAGGTAATAAAGAGAAGAGAGAAGAGCGAACTCCTTAAATACCCATTTAAGTGAACAATAGGTACTAGAGAGATGGAAATAGATATCAACAAATAAGACCGCGCTGAGACCATAGTGGATTAGTAGCCTAGCTCTCACATTCTAAACATAGGTAGACATGAATGTCGAGCACTTAGTAGATATAGGGTCTCAAACATCTCCCCCTTATTTTCCTTTTCCTTGTGTAACATCAAAGCTACCAAACCTTGATCAACAAGGACAGTCGTTCAACTCTAACCTATATACTTCAATAAAAGCTTCATGTACCCCCCAAAAATAATAAGAAAGTTTTACAAGACCTGCGCGGCGTACCTGTGATGGTACCTATGATGGTGGTGCTGCGACATAGCTTTAGTACCTACCTTCCCCGGACCTACCCATTGGTGGTTGATGCAGTTCTTCGCAGGCTGACACGAGAAGCGACGCATTGTCTTCTCGCCGTATCTCGTAATGCTAATAGATAGAATTCGACAAGAGAACAACACCGAATGCATCCAGGTACCTAGCCATTTATCGAATTCATTAGCTATCGATCCAAGACATTAGCTTTGCCAGATGTAGGAAGTGATGTGAAGATCCAGATTTTCTGAGAGGCTAAAGACTAGAGTATCCATCCATATTTTGCTTCCCTTTCTTACAAAAGGACCGCCCATGCTAGGGAGGCTTAGTAAGAGGTGAGCTAGGGAAGCACGCTTGGGCAACGAGCCGAATATCCCGGCACCGTGCCGGCGGATTTTACGGTAAAACTGGAGCTTGTATGTGGAGACATTTCCTATTTGAGTCGGCTCCTTTGACATGATTGGCTCATGAGCAGGGCAGCTGCCTTTGTCCGTCGTGCGGACCGCAACATCCGTTTAGAAAGACATGTATACCTGGGTAAGTCATTATTAACATTGGTTGACAGCTTATTTAGGTACCTAGTAGGTAGGTATATAAATTTAAAATGCATCATTGGAAGCATCAA
This sequence comes from Rostrohypoxylon terebratum, assembly GCA_022497145.1. Lineage (NCBI taxonomy): Eukaryota > Fungi > Ascomycota > Sordariomycetes > Xylariales > Hypoxylaceae > Rostrohypoxylon > Rostrohypoxylon terebratum. The sequence goes on along the minus strand of MU385929.1, from coordinate 63,757 downwards.
TCCACCCATGGGCCATTAGGCCCAGGAACGAACGAACTCCCGTTAAACCTCTTAACCTAAAGATGAAGTACTGAATCGTGTCAAACTTCCGGCAAATGTGAAGCGCATCGGTCTTCACAAGCTCACTACCGGTCCTTCGAAATGCTTTACGGGGATTACAGTGGTACTCTCCCAGCGCCGTATTGATTGTCGCAATTAATCCAAACTGAGGTCTACCGAAAAGGTTAGGTACGTGAAATTCAATGACAACCATCAATGAATAACAAACCGGGTTATTCTAGTTCGTGAAGCGGTGTTTCCGAATAAATGTCGCGATGCATAACTCGTTCCCACGCATAGTCAACTTTTTTCGCTGTTCCTACGAAGGATATGTTGTCGGGTTGAGCGATAGTAAATTCACTCCCATTTTGCGTGAGGTCTACCGGCAATTCGAAGCGGACTTGCTCGAGGTCGATTGAATTGGGAGGAACTGGTAGAGAAAAGAAATGTCAGATATGCTGAATAAACATGGCGGTACATAGGGGGTGCTCGCCGGAGGCTCACCTACAGAATTTCTCTTCCAGAAATCCAGTCTTGTAGCTTCCGTATTGATGGTACCAAGTGTGTTGAGTACCATTATGAATAATGTGAAAATTATACCCAAAACGAATGCGCCAATGACAATGCATGCAGTCTGTGATGTATTTTGACGGCAGTAACCTCGAGGTCTATAAGAGTTCGAATGTTGAAGTACGGGTTCTGTAAAGTAGCTTGCCTCTCCCTTCTCGAACTCGTCTTCGAGTGCTTCGTATATTGGAGGCAACTTCGAGATTGTCGTCGAAAACGAGTGCATTTTGATTGATTCGCTAACAAGGCAATAGAAGGGAAAAATTAATCATTAAAATTAAAACAAAAGCTCCAGGCTGAGAAGTGAATAACTACAAGACACTCCAGGTGCTTGGGATTAGGTGCGTCGAAACTGTAAGATACCTATACCTAAAGTTCTCAGGATGTAGAATAAGTTAAGTATGAGCGCCAGCAGGACCTGTTGTTAATAAATATGATAATTAAGACTCAAGTAGTGAAACTGTCAGGATAACGTCCGAAACCAATTAACCGAATTAGACCGAATACCACATCATTCTTATTATCCTGGTCGTGTTTAGACTGGTGTTTAGACTCATTGACAAGCTTTTCATTATTGCGCTTACCTGGTTATTTACTCCATTGGTTACCTAGGGTTTAGGCTCAGGGGAGCCTCATGTAATAACTCAGGGGAGCATGATCTAGGATGATCTCCTTGGCCGCAAGGATTAGTGCGATGACACGATAAATTCCAGGGTTGATTATCAATAAATGATATTATGAACTTTCCGGCCGGGGTTTTTTTTAGTTCTTCAATTCTCAGACTGGCATCGTTGCGTCGATTAACCTCCGAGAGACCATATGGCTTAATATATTAATGCAGAATAATTAGTGCTCATACCTAGCCGGGGACTAGATTGATAATTCCACCGTGCGGTGGACCTCACGTCTAGGCCTTTCTTGCACTAGTTTTGATCGAGTTCGCTGTCATAATACCTAGCCACGTTTATAGGGAGGCTAAAACATCTAGAGTTACATATTATTCTAGAATTTCTTTTTACTTACGGAATTATTACCGTAATATAGCTTGCGAAACGGAATAATTGGTTGTCCGATTCTGTAAACGGATGTACTTCCATTAATATGCCAGGAGTAGTAATACATTAGACATGCATGCATGTGATGGGCTTTGCTGATAGGTGACTCAGCCTCATCGGGGTTTCGGACATTGCTGGCGAGATCTCATCGAGAGGACGTGGGGAATCGGCATAAGCTCTAGTGCTGATGGCAGGTTACTATCAAGTACCTCTTGTTGTTCACATGCACGGTTGAGATTGGATGCATTCTCCAAGGCTCTAGCATCGCCTCAGTCTAATCCAATTGCATCTTGCGCCGCGCTATATATCTTCGCAGCCTAGCTTGTCACAAAGGGCACTGGCGATTGATGAGGATTCTTGTATATTACACGCTGCCTCATTCAAGAACACTACTTGGCAGGATTATATCGGTCCTGTCAGAGCCCACCACGTCCAGTGCTGCCTTATGTCTGGAAATAATGTCTGCCACGTCGAATCATGACATTAGTCAAAATATAGCTAGAGAGAATTCGAAACAAATCAACGCTGTCAGTAATAGCGTCACCTACAACGCCTATCTTACAATACATCAACACGGCCGGCACGACAAGCTATCTACATCGTTTACGAAGGGATTGCAAGAACGCAAAACCGTCCCAATGTCAGAAACTTTGAATAATACACGTTAGTTGGCTCTGTCAGTGTGTTTCCATGGTTTTTTTTCTTACTAACTTCAGAATAGTTAGAGATTTCTTCCTGAGTCTCGTGCAAGGGGGAGGGGCAAAAGAGGAAGTTGAGAAAAAGCCGCCCTCCTGTCAGCACGGGGATGTACGATTACCAGGCCTCAATATGTTTAAATATGAAATTAGAACCCATGTCGCAAGAAACGAAGAACGGTTGTCAGTCTTGAATCAATTAAGCGACGACCATTTTAATATTCTTCATCAATGGATGGGGGCGACAGATCACCAGATACTGTTAGTGGCTGGAAATGAGGGCAACGGCAGCTGGACGACTAATCTTCTGCTGGAGATCACACATTTGAGGCCGAGAGAACATATGGTTCCTTTTGCAGCTCACTTATGTGGTTTAAACTTCAATGATAAGAAAAGAAGGCGACGGGAGTTCTTGATCCAAGACCTTATTGGCCAACTCATTGAAACATACCAGGATAGATTCGATGGTGTACGCCAATCTGAGTTGATGACGCAACAACCAAGCGTTGGAAATATTGAGATTGGGCAGTTTTGGGACCTTTTTATCAACTGTGTCAAGCAGACTGGCATAAAGAAACTCCTAATCGTCCTTGGTCGTGTCGATTATATACTTGCAGAGTCTGACGACGCGACATTCAGCGCATTTGTTAAATCTCTGGAAACAATATCAGAGACCTTATGGGATCAAAATATTTTAGTCAAGATAATGGTAATTAGTGGGCACCTTAAAGTAGCAGATTACTTTATGGATATTAAGGCTTTCAGAATAATCGAATTGTACGATCCACCATCCTAAGATATCACCCGTAATATCTAAGGATACTTCTCATACCTAATAAATGTCATTATCATTATAGGTTAGGGCCTAGGGGGCCGCTTGCTGTGCTAAGATCGCTTTCCTATCCCTTGCTTCCATCATTGCACCAATATCAGGGTTATCCCCTTGACGGACAAACTCCATGAACTCTTTTCCGAGACTAAGTACCTTTCGGACATCAAGTACTTTGAGGCTCCCTAGAAGATCTGGGTTAGTGATTGATATGTGTAGATGCCATGATGATGGATCATGTAGCGGGGCAGTGTCACTTATAAGTAGGGCCGAAAATCGACTTACCGTCCCAGTTCTCTTCCCTCCCTTGGGCTAAGGCAACAGCAGCACTAATGCAGTTCCTTATCTGTCTGCCATTCATATTAACAGGCCCTTGTCCAGAGAGCTCTTCTCCCACCCAGAATTCGAGTTGGTTTCTGTCATCCTGTTTAACATCCCGGAGACGAGAGATCGCATCTTTCCAGATCTCTTGCTGGGCTGAAAAGTTGAAGTCTGGGAATTCCAACATGATATGAACCCGAGAAATAAGTGCTTCATCCAATACCTTAATTCGGTTGGTGGCCATGAAGACCACAGCTTGCGAATAATCTAGCTTATTGAGGAAACTGGACACTATTGCGCAATGCTGAATCTCTCGTTCTCGTCTTCGAATGAAGATATCGGCCTCTTCTAGCAATAGGATGGCCCTCCAGTTTGCGGCACGGAGGAAAGCAATCTGAAGGCGGTCCTCAAATGCATCAGTGTCATTTCCCAACTCACCGCATGTCAACATATAGAGGGGTATCCGATTCTTTTCACAGAGGGATTCTAAAAATTGTGAAACCAAACCAGTCAGCTAATAGTGTGATACTGGCATCAAGTGGCCATGGAAGTAAAGGAAAACTCACCAACAGTTAACGTCTTCCCAGTCCCAGGGTTGCCATGCAAGAGGACATTCAGACCTAGCCCCTTTCCCATGATAAGGTCAAGGTTACCATTGCTGTTCTTGAAGTGACCACAAATCACACGCTCAAGATCCTTCTTTCTGTCATTCTTGATCTGTAATTTATCGAACGATTCACACTGAGATTGGACTTCGCTGAGTTCCTGTACCTGAACTATTTTCCAGGACTTGTGCCGCAGGGAGAACGCCCACATTCGAGCGGGGCAGAACATCAGGAAATTTGTACTTTCCTCTTTTGTGGCATGGCCCGAATAACTTACTGCCTGCGTTATTCCACATACTTCACTGTCGTGAGGAGCATTGCTAGGATATGGCTCTAGTTGGACCGCCTTCGCTTGACAAATAGAGCATACGACCCCACCACATTGTGGTTTGTTTGGTCCAACGTCTTGTCGATGTTTACTAGAGGTCACGTAGTCTACTATGACATTGAGTGGCCCCTAAGAACTTGGTTAGTGTTTATCAAGATGATATGAACGTTCATAAGCAGTGCTATTAGGTACCTCTTGTGGCGCTCTTGGCCAAGCATCCCCGTCATATTGTTTGTACGATACAACATGCCCGTACTTCCAATAATCGTTTCCTCGCTCAATCAACTTCTGGCTGAGCTTATCGCAGCACCAATGAGGTATAACATCGAGTGTTTTTATCGGCCGCTCCGAGGAGTACGAAGGTACGCAGAATGCTTTCATCTGTGGTACAAGCCACTTTCCTGTCTTGTCAAAGTCAAGAAACCAGCAGTGAATCACAAGACTTTCCGGATTCAACTCAGAGTTAATCTCAATTCTATCAACCTTATACGACCTCCACTCCCCCTCGTCCCTATTGAATACAGTTTCTCCAGGTGGGTATAGTAGCCAAAGCTCTTTGAAAGCGATATCGTAACACCTTCCATCGTTTATCTCGTCAAGCTTTTCCCAGGCAACTGGACTCTTCTTCTGGATGAAGTCGAATAGGGCTTGTACGTGGTCTTTGCTATGGTCATCTGTATCTTGATGTTGGCTCTGTAGGATCTTCTTTCTGATGTGAAAGATTAGCTCATATGGTTCATTGACGATGAACCTTGGTAATCGACTAGCTCCCTGGTATTTGATCAACGGATCAGTGATAGCCCTAAAAAGCTCGTTTAGATTTGGGCAGACGATCTCTAGGCTAGGCTTCCTGGGATGTCTCCTGAAAGCCTGCTCGCCATTTATCAGGGAGCATATGCTACTGGGTGCTTCGTTATCTGAGGGGGAAGGCCGATGAGTTGGGAAATTGACCATCTGTGAATGAGTAGGTATGCGATTAATGGATGTCTATGCGATGGGTTGCAATACTCAGGTATGAAGATGAACGGGAAACTAACGGAATAGCCCCTATTCCAGTGGTGTTTGGGGCTCGCAGGTGATTCCGAATCAACTACAGTGTTCGCATAACAGCCACTGCTGGAAGGAGCCCTGGTAGAGTCTCTCCTGTGCTTCGGTGGAGGAGTTCGGGGGGCTTGTTCTTCAATAGAATTCTGAGGCGTTGGATCTATTCGAGGACCGTCTATAGGAGCGAGAGCAGACACGCTATTGCCGGTGTTCGGGATCGCCACCTGTATCCGATCTTTTGGCACATTAGGGGCTGCCGTGCCAGCGATTAGCTTTGAATTAAGTTGGCCCATATTTCTACTCGACTTGTTGCAAATAACTTTTCCCACAATGAGAAAATGAGATTCTGAGGGCACCATTGAGATGGAATTAATGATGCCGGATTTCTCCAAGACTAATAATACCCCTAGAAAATATTAATTTGCTGGGTACTTCATCTCACATCAGGAGGCTTGTTGATAGCCGATAACTATTCCTAGTAGGAATATCCGCCGTCTGAAAAATTTTATCTCCCCCCCCTTTTTTTCGATTTCCATACAACCATCCTCCTATTTGGGAACCTTGCATGGACCAAAAAGTCCGTAGAGGATGGTGAGTAAGACAAAGTCAACCGTTACCAATGACTAGTCTTCCATGCTCACGATCAGTCCACTCATAATGCAACTCCTGAGTTCCAAGACTGACATATGCTGGTACGACAGGACTCAGACATCCAATAAGGGTGGTCAGTAACATCACAGTTTTCATTTTCTTACATACGTATGCCCGTTCTTGCTTCCTGTGCTGCAGGCTGTGTAGTTATTGCAGAAATGACCCTAGCCGGCTATGGGAAGAATGGAGCGGTATGCAACGTGACAGGTCTATCAGATGCAGCTCTTATGCCGTCACTAGAAGTATCGGTGAGGGGTTTCACACTCATGGCCACCCTTTCGAGTAAGTCCTCCGGGTAGTGGATGCAGTAGCAACGCCGTCCATACCGCTTGCCAATAGTAGAGAGTGGAACTATCTTGCTTCCGAGGACAGCACATAGTGCGGTGCCGTCATTCTCTAGTGTGCTAAGCCAGATTCCAAGTCGAAAGATGTACCATCCTCATCTTCAATCCCTAGGTGATCCCTGTCCCAATAGCGCCGCAAACCTCCCGGTTGCCAAAGTTGGCGGTATGCATGTTGAGCTCATATTTCCATACCATACCAAAGTCTCCTTTAATAGATAATACCATACTGTGGTATTATATGTTAATATGGGATGGTATCATGGCATACACATAGATGTTGGTAGTAAACCTAGAGGTTTCTCGTTACTACCTACTAGGTAGTCATACCCAGTTCGTAGATAGACGACGAATCTTTAATCACTCGTAGGTACCCAAGATTTGGTGAATATGTCAAAATAACAGTGACATCCCAAAGTCAATAAGGCATATAAGGTCATAGATATCTATCTATGATCCAAGTGAGTGGTGTTTCGAGTTAGGTGGTTGTTGTGGTCCCATAGTTGAAAAAGGAGTAATGATTAATAAATGTGGAATGTGGTGTTTGATTGGAAGTTGTTCCCATGGAATATTCGTTAATCCGAGATTCGTGAGCTGGTACCCAGAGGAGGTAACAGGTACCTATGCTGCATACACATCATTTTATACATTTTTCTTAAGTATTAGATACATAGGTAAGTAAGTACTTTGCAAGCATTATACTATGTAAGACATAAGTACCTACTTATATTATGCCTTGCCTAGGCACCTAAGCAGATGCACCGTCATGAATATGTAGGTAGGTATTTTCGTAGTAATATCTCGTTTTATCGTACTCGTATGTCTCCGTGCGTGGCGTGCATGCAATGGCCACAATAGGGCTTCCAAGGTTTCTCCCCCCGAAATAACCCATGATTAGTCGATAGCCCTGAGATACCTATCGTTAGGGGCCATGCCTACTAAGCGAGGGCTCAAATATTTCGAATATCCCGGGTGCCGTATCCTTATATGTCGGCTCTATCTTCTTTTTTTTTATTTGCCCCATCGTTTTACCAATGACTGGCAGAATGTTCTAATGATTAGGTAGAATTGTTGCCACGATAGCCGGTAGTGGAGTTACCAGTCAGGCATTGTCACGAATCCGCAGTGCTCGTATGACCTATGTGTAATCGATGCTCACGCTTTAAATTTTCAAAATCTTCGTGTATTCAACTCGCTGTAAAGTCTGTCTAGAAAAAGTTTCACCCTGAAATATTATATTCCTTACTACCGATGGTGAGTATTATCGTTTCCGTACTTTAATTCTAGCGTTGTTTGCATACTAACGGTTCCATTTGAAAATTTAGGATGTGGTGAGCTCGGCTGCTGCCGTTGCGCAGTTGATCGCACAAGTAATTGAGCTTTGGCAGCAAATTGACATGGCTCGCGAGAGCGTCAAATCTGCCCCCAAAGTCTTCGAAGACACAAAATCAGAAGCTCGGAGCCTATTTGATATCATTCAAACAGTAAAGCGCCGACCTGAACTTCATATACCAGAGATTCATGCGCGAGTTGGACGAATCAATTCTATTGCGCTTGAACTTCACAAGATCCTAGAAGTTATGGCCCTGCGTCAACACAAAAGCACCTTCCGACAAGGCTTGCATGCCCTAGTTCGGGCAGAGAGAGATGACGCGAAGTTGAATGACGTGTTAAAACGACTGGATATGGCGAAGGGTGACCTGATGCTTCAAATAGGGGTGGTTAATGTTAGCATAGCGGGGGAGTTGAGGAACAACTTTTTGAACCGGGCACCAGAGCCCAGCAACCGTCTATTTCTGGAAAGAAATGAATCCTGGGGCAACGCAAACCAAGTCAACGGAGTTATTGGCATAGAAGACTCGAAAGTATCGACTACGGCATGCGTTTTGGATAATAAAGCTCTCGGAAACAGTCAACAGAGGAATCTCATATTGGCGGGGTCAGGATTGTTGAAACTGCTTGAGGTTTAACTACCGGTAGGTAGGATTGACACGGGATAATTTCACCTACCTACTACCCTCTTGATTACCTACCTACGCATCCTATCTTCATCCGACTCTGTCCCATTTAGGTACTTACCTACCTGTCATGGATCTTCTTCCACCTCATCTTACTTGAGTAATAATAAGCGCGTTACCAATCAAGATTTTCAGTTTCTAGAAAAGCGATATCGCACCACATGATTACCACTGCTCAGCCTAGGTACATATTACCCCACGAATGCTCCGCCTTCATGTACCTATGTCCTATGTCCTATGTCATAGGTAGGCAGTAGGTAGGTAGCAATGCCAGGTTTCCAATGTGGCGTGTGCATACCTACAGTTTTCAGCAGCTCCAGAGGTTGTCCGCGAACCAGATTATGTGCCGATCATACCGATCCTAGAATCTCCGCGCCAATAATATCCAAGGAGATCTAGACCTTGCATCCTTCACCTTGCTACTCACAGCCCCCACCTCATATCTCATAAGTACCATATCGCATATATTATTATGTTGAGATACTATCTACGAAGGTGTCTCTTGAAATGCGCAATGGCGCCTGTCTCAAAGTGTAGGCATCAGGCCGAGTTCGCCCGAATGGAAGTTTGCCTGACCTACTATGATAAATGAGGCTCGTTATCTACCTAGGTAACTAGTAATAGGTATATAATGGTCTTAGATTTGATACCCCAGGTTACGAGGCTGTGTCCAGGCCCCAATCTTTCACATTCCTTCACTCTCCAATGAAACCGTAATCATGAACATAGAAACACTTACGATCGAGCCTGGTAAGCCTAACCACGTACAAGGGGAGCTTGGATGGATTCAGAACTCTGGAAAAACTCCACTAAACCGATTATTAACTGACACTATTTGAATCAGTACGTCAGGATGTCGATGATGTAGGCCGGAAGACTTTTTATCCAATTGACCGTAACCTCACCATACGGGGTTTGAAAGAGGAGATTATCCGCATCTATAAATTGCAGCGTCGAACCAAGATTATGATTCACGGTTCACTCGCAAAAATACCCGACAATGCATATGTATTGAAGCACATATCTGAGACTAAGATTCGATTCGTGGCATGCGACGATGGGCAAGAATATGAAGAAGAGGTGATAAAGGGACCCAAAGTCAAGCCGGAGCATAAACTCAACATAGGTACGTAGGTCCGCCGTGGAATCTAACTGAACCTACCTATGCATAAGTACCTATGCACGGATTCAACGTAAGGCTGCTAATAAGGAACAAATGATACAGGCGACAACTACGCAGACGAAACGACGAAGCAGACAAATCTCATTCAAGGGCAGATCGAGTCGGAGGGAAATGTGGACGCAAATATTTCCAAGAATAAAGCAACCGGGAAAGCAACTCAGAAAAATGTGATATCCTTTGCATTGGTCAACATTTCTTTCGATTGAATTTCGGGCTACATACCTAGGTCCTAGGTACCTAGGTACATAGTGTGATCTATGTATGTAGGTAGGTAGCATTGAACATTGTACGAGCCCTGGAGGCTTTTGGTGGCCTACAAGACGCTGGCTGGCTGGGCAACCTTACCGTTGAGCTTTCGTCATTTTCCCTAACCTAGAGCCTACCTGGGACCTGGGTACAGGCGAAGGAGGTGGAAGGAGTCTACTACCATGTACAGGCTAAGATACTACCTATGTAATACAGAATTTAATCCAAGGAAGTAACATCAATCAAGTACGCCCAAGGGTTAGTGTAGGTACTTGGTAATGCTGTGCCGTTCGAGTTCAGAGACGAGTCTCACTATAATGACTGGGTGGCTTATGCTACTGCTAAAACATTCGTAAACACAATTTATTTGGGAGGCTTAACGACTAAGACTGGAGATATTTCTAAGCATAGGTATAGAATATATATCCTTTTATGTTTGGATAGAATATGTACATACTAGATACATTTCTACCTTGATTATGGTATTAGTTTGTAATAGTCGTGTTTCGCAATATCGAATCTACGTCCTTGCCATTTTGAGCTTTCAACACCTTGATCGTGGCTCTTCCCAGTCCCAGCTGGCAAGAAGTTATCTAAGGAAAGGATTAGGTAGATCTCCTTTCTGATGCGTTATTATACCACTCGTTCTTCCCTGACCGGCTGAAAAGTCCGGATCGGGACCGGATGTCCTGTTTTGATGGGGCCGAAACCCGGGACTGCAACGCTAACCCTAATAGAGCAAGCTAGTTTTCTTACATAGTGCTAGAGACTTTCGGAAGGTGCACTTGCATTAGCCGAGCTTTAACCGCACTAGTACTTGCTAGAGTGGGGACCTAGCTTCTCCAAGACAAAAAAAATTTTGGATCTTTTTTTTTTCAAGCTTCAAATTCTTAACAATACACACGCTACATATCGACCATCTATGCGCAAGTCCACGTACGATCAACGAAATAGACAAGATGACGCGCGTGGATTTCTTGTTACATGAGTCCGCTGTTGGCTATGCCATCTTCAAGGTCGTCCATCAGCAGGACACTGTTGGTCTGCATTTGAAGGAGGTTCAAAAAGCTGGCCAGGACCTCTCCAAGTTTGGCAAGATGGTCCAATTGGTCAACTTTGCGCCATGGAGGTATGGTCGATTTGACCTCTGCGGTACTACCTTGGAGTAGCTGCTAATGATATGGACTTTAGAAACGCTGCCGACGCCCTTGAGAACATCAATCTAATCTCGGAGGGTATTCTTTCTGACTACCTGAAGTCTAACCTCGAATTGAACCTACCCCAATCGAAGAAGAGCAAGATCGTGCTTGGTGTCGCCGACAAGAACCTGGCTGGGTCCATTAAGGCTGTTTTCCCCGGAGTCGAATGCGAGACTGGTGATACGTCCGAAGTCGTCGCCGATTTACTACGAGGCATCCGACTTCACGCTTCCAAGCTGCTAAAGGGTCTCCAAGAGGGAGACGTGGAAAGAGCTCAGCTTGGTCTAGGTCACGCCTACTCTCGTGGAAAAGTTAAGTTCAACGTCCACAAGAACGACAATCACATTATCAGAGCTATTGCGACCCTGGACAACCTCGACAAAGGTATCAACTTATTCTCCCAGAAGGTACGCGAATGGTACGGATGGCACTTCCCCGAACTCTACGCCATCGCTTCCGACAATTTGACCTACTCGCGCTTGGCTCTCTTCATCGGCGATAAGTCAACCTTGTCCGACGACAAGCTTCACGAACTTGCCGTCCTAGTCAACGAAGATGAAGAGAAGGCTCAGGAGATCATCGCCAAAGCTAAGATATCGATGGGACGTGAGTTGTCAGAGGTTGACATGAGTAACATTTCTACTTTTGCCGGGAAGGTTGTTAAGCTCGCCGAGTACCGGAGAACGCTCTACAGCTATTTGGTGGACAAGATGAGCACCGTTGCGCCGAACCTAGCTGCGCTCATCGGAGAAGTCGTTGCGGCTCGTCTCATCCAGAAGGCCGGCTCCTTGACGAACCTTTCCAAGTACCCAGCCTCCACCCTCCAGATTCTCGGTGCCGAGAAAGCCTTGTTCCGCGCTCTGAAGACGAAGGGCAACACCCCCAAATTTGGTCTCATCTACCACAGCTCGTTTATCGGCCGAGCGAACCAGAAGGACAAGGGTCGCATCTCGAGATATCTTGCCAACAAGTGCAGTATCGCCAGCCGAATCGACAACTTTGCTGAGCAGCCGTCCAAGAAGTTCGGTGATGCTTTAAGACAACAGGTCGAAGACAGACTGGAATTCTATGCCACCGGCAAGAAGCCCACGAAGAACGCAGACGCGATGGTAAATATATCCGCTTATCATAGGCTCTTATTATTCACTAACCAATGCATAGGATAAGGCAATGGCCGACATTCTCGCAGATGGCCAGAGCATGGCTATCGACACAGAGATGATCGACGCCCCTCTGCCACCCAATGCCGCAACAGCTGAGGCTACGCCTAAGAAAGAGAAGAAGAAGGATAAGAAAGACAAGAAGGAGAAGAAAGAGAAGAAGCGCAAGCACAGCGACGTGAACGGCACAGTAGAACCAGAAGCAGCCGACGGCGAGAAGAAGAAGAAAAAGAAGAAGAAGCACGCTGATGACTAAGTGGCGTTGTATTTCGTCCGCGGGGATCGAAAGGTTTAACGTTGGTTCAGGCATCGGCTAGGCGTTCAGGTATTTAGGTGATGTTTCTATTTTTACCCCTTTTCTGGTGTGGTAGTGTATATGGTAGGCTCATACCCGTTCTTCTTATGCCGAATCGAATAAGACCTAGTGAATATGAGTTTCTATTATCCAGTTAAAGTAGATGCTGTTGGTATTTGTGATTCGTTGATGAGCTCCCGATCTAATTAGTGACAATCTGATATTGTGACTAGGGAATTTGTATTGATACCTAGGTCCTAGATTGAATATCTGCACATGGGCCCCTCATTTAATTCTTGCTAGTTGCCAGTGAACTACCTAGGTACGATTACCTACCTAGATAGACTTATATCGACATGGAACAATCCATACCAGTTACAATTCTAGATCAAGCTGCAGTGTGATCAAAACAAGCCTCCATACTCCACATCAAAGCATTAACAAGTGATCAATTGCTCAGGCCTAGTACAAGCAACAAGCAACTATATGTGTTCCGGAATAACTAGCGAGCTCAAATAACCTAGCCGTCAAAGTGGTGGCGGCCCCAAGCGACGATGATGGTAAAAGTGTTCGCGCCTATAACGCCTTGTAATGCCGTTGCGCTCCGTAATCTCCTTCCCTCGCCAACTATCTACCTGTTAGGTGATTAGTTTCCTTCGCTTCCAAACTCCTTGGTCCATTCGGAATTTCGCTGGAGATCCTCTGTCGAAACTGTCGGCCTAGATGATTTAATGGCCTTGACAAAGTCCTTGAAATCGACTAGGGGCTCGAGAAGCTGTTCTGAGTCGACGTCGTCCCACGTCATCTCCTTTGCGCCAGGGTCGCCCGGTGAGCATGGCGTTAAGAATGTTTTGCCATCCTTTTGTACCTATAATTAAGGTGTTAGTAACAGAGGGGCTATCCAGGAGGATCGGCAAAGGGTTACCTCTTTAAAATGTGTGGCTTGCTGAATCTTCCGTATTGGTTGCATCAAGGCATCTTGTACAGCAATGGTGATATCGCTTCCCGAATAACCCTCGGCCAGTGCTGCTAGTTTCCTGTAATCTTCGCTCTTTAAAGTAGTTGGTGTTTCCCCGATGGCAAGCTTAAACATGGTAGTCCTCGCACCAACATCTGGCAAACTGATGTGTACTCTTCGTTGAAATCGTCTTCGAATGGCTGCATCCAATTGCCATGGGATGTTGGTCGCTCCCAATACTAGCACACCCGTCGAGTCTTTTCCAACACCATCCATTTGCACCAACATCTCGGTCTTGATTCTTCGGGAGGCTTCTGATTCTCCCTCTCCTCGTGGACCACAGAGAGCGTCGACTTCGTCGATGAAGATAATAGATGGTTTGTTTTCTCGTGCCATAGCAAAGAGCTGCTTGACTAACCTTTAGGATAAGGAAAAGTCAATCCTGGGTCCAAAGTCCAGTAAGGGAGTATCCAGAATACTCGGAAGACGTACCTTTCACTCTCACCCATCCATTTACTCACCAAGTCACTACTGCTCACACTGAAGAAGGTACTGTTTGCTTCTGTGGCTACGGCTTTCGCCAAATAACTCTTACCAGTACCAGGTGGTCCATATAGCAAAATTCCCTTCCACGGCTGACGCTTCCCTTGGAATAGATTAGGGAACTTGATGGGTAATAACACGGCCTCTTTTAGCGCTTCTTTCGCTCCGTCCAATCCAGCGACATCGTCCCACTTCACGTTCGGTCGGTCTTGTAGAATAGCGCCAGCGAGAGCGTTGCGAAGTTTTTTGCTATCCTCATCTACGTCCTCGCCGTTCTGCTTCCCCTTCCCCGTCCCGCCGGTCGACGAACCGTTCGCCCCAACCATTCCGGGTTTTTTGCGTTTCGCGTCGGCGTCGGCGAGATGTGCCTTCAGTTTCTCGGCACGATCCATGTACTCGCCCGTCTTCTGGCGGATCATCTCCTTGGATTTGGGGTTCTTTTCCCATTTTAGAGCGAGCATAAACAGCTCGAGGGATTGGTAGTATAGCTGGTATGCCTTTTCGTATTCATTTCCATTGTCGGCGTCTATGGCGCGTCGCACCGTCTCGATCGCTCGACCGAGAAAATCGGTGTTGGACATTTTTGGTGACGATGAGGGTGGGTCTGCTCGAATGCTTGGGTATAGCAGCTGATGGATCGGATCGGAGAAGAGTTGGATAGAGACACGGAGGAGTCGAGAAGCAATCGGAATTGGAATAGTCCAAGTGGTGAGAAATTATGAGATAAATGTTGTTTTTGTTGAGTTTTTGGATTTCGGAGCCTGGGAAAGTTGCCGAGCTTGTGATGTTAGTAGACTGGCTGACTGGGCAGGAAAGTGCCAAGGCAAATGTAAAGGTAAATGCAAAGCAAATACAAATGCAATTACAACCCGCAACTCACAATTCACAACTCACAACTTAAGCCTTAAGACTTACATAAGTTGCAACTTCTCAGGTCCAGTCGATTAGGTTATTGCCGCCGGCGACTCGTAGTACGCGGTACTTCTGCTTCCATAGAAATATGTACTGGGTAAGAAGTATTTCGTGCGAAGGTCCCTGCGATAACATATGTAACTAGTAGATTGGTTCCACTATATTGGCTTATCCTAGAGGGGTACGAGGTGGAGCATTTACTTATCGATTGGTTGGCACGGCTACCGCTAGACAAGCCCTGAAGCAGCTGGCCTTGAAGCATCCATCCATTTTCTAAGGCTACGCCACAACTATTATTACCTACTACCTACCTACCTAGTAGTCCTAACTACATACCTAGTAGGTATTCTTTAGCAGCCACAAGGAACATTCAAGATCCAACTTCCATTCGAAGTTCCAAGTTGTCTAGCACAACCTCGAATGCTTCTTTAAGTGATATCACATCACCATAAATCACTTTGCAAAAGTCTTATCTTTACAATAAGGAGTGCCCGATCTCTGCGTAGCGGGCGTTGACGCAGACAATGGCAGAGGTTCAAGCTCGTCTTCAGAGCCTGTCCGAAGATTACACCAAGCTACAACAAGAATTACAGACTGCCGTTCAATCACAACAAAAGCTTGAGGCTCAGAAGCAAGAAAATTCAAATGTCCAGAAAGTTAGTCGTGCGTCATATATATGTCGCATGCTCACACTGCTTATACCTCATACCTAGGAATTCGAACGTCTCAAGGACGGTGAAAATATCTACAAATTAGTTGGTCCCGTATTACTGAAGCAAGAGAAGGTTGAGGCAGAGAGCACAGTCAATGGACGGTTAGAGTTCATCGGCAAGGAGCTGTAAGATATACCCCTTTTCAGATCACCTGGTTTATATTGGATGCTGACACATTCACTTGGATCCCTAGTGAGAGGACAGAAGATCAGATAAAGGAGATTCAAGACAAGATTGAGAAGAAGAAGGGGGAGATCATACAGGCTCAAGCAGGTTTACAAGCGGGAGCTGGTGCTCCTGGAAAAGTTGCCACGAAAGCTTGAAAACAAGTGAGGATAAGCAACTAGCAAATTAAAGGAATACTCCAAAAGATCCGACTTAAGATCCTAAATAGGGGATAATCTAACTCTAAATATCTATCAAGTATAAACTCATTACCTAACAACCTCATCTAGAACTTCCAGGGTCTCGGTCCTGAGTACCTAAAGTACCCGACCAGACTCTCCCTACTTGACCTATCATAGACGGGGAAACTCTTTCACAGTTCTCTCCATGGTCATACTCTCGGCAACAGCGTGTATAATACCACCAGGATCCTCGAATTGAGCGTTGATGACGATCTTAGCACCGCTCGATTGATGCTGGTTGACTTGGCTCCTGACTAATATCGTAGCGTAGCCGTCCTTATCGGTGCGGATTGGCTTGTCAAATTTAACATTCGTGTAGGCTGTATAACCCGGAATTTCCAGGTCCCTGTGCAGGTATGCAGCCTTACCGCAGACCCCATCTGCCAGCAGCGCTAACACACCGCCAAAGATCGTACGTGGAAAGGCATGCAGCTCCATCCCCAAAGTGAATATGTCTATGTGAATGGGAAAACACCCCTGGCTTAGGTCGAGTACTGTTAATTCGCCCTTCGAGATATCGAGAAGATCGGCCGTGTCAGGGTGCAGGAGGAAGCTCGAGTGGCGTGAGACGCCCCCCTCACGAAACATAAAGCCATCGACCACAGGTACCCCCCCAATGTTCGCTACGCATTGGGAATTCGGCACTATAGGGCTTTACTCTTGGGTTTTGGATGACCTTGGCGCACCAAGGAATTGTTGTGAAGTATTCGACATTCGCCTGAGAATCTGGTTCCCAGGCGAGAATGTTGCGTACCTTGTAACTGACCATTTGTCGGGGTGCGGGATTGCTCTGTACTCGCGCGGATATTATTGGGTATGGTCGATCCAATAGCAATATATACACCTTATATATATATATAAGGTACCTATATAGCAGAGGCTTGAAATGTAAGTGTAATGGATGATGTTTTGTATTACATGCTGAGGATTTGATACGACTCAAAAAAGATTCGAGTGACACAAAACACCAACAGAGAGCAATGCCGGGAGGGCAACTGAGACCATTTACGACACCATTTACGACATATATCTCCTACCTGTAGGCAGGCTGGGTTCCGCCGCTTTTTCTTCGGCTCGAAATCTAGTTCCTCCATTTATCAACATGGATACCTAACATGTCTCTTATAGCTATTTAGCTACCTATGGATGGTTGCATTCGTCATACAGGAGATTAAGATACAACCTTGATTCATTCTAGATCTTCATTTCCAATATGATCCGATTGTGCGTTGTGGCGCTTGCAACGTCAGCATCAACGATTCAGGAGTCGTCGACACGGTTTTGGTGAGTAACCTAGCCCCTTTTCCGAGACAGTGCAACAAGGCAGCAAGGTTGGAATAAACTCGATATCGTAGATGTACCTCGTATTAACTTGATTCGTCGCAGTGACAATCGAGCTGGCTTTACTACGGCAGATCACCTAGCCCGTGTTTTACGTAGGCGAACACCTAAGTGGTGTTTTTAGAGGAGACAGATACACGGTACTCAACGGCATTCAAGGCGGAAAAGAGGTATTTATGCCATCATCTCCGAATCGCTTAGTAGTACGAATAACCAATCGACGTGCGACCTATCGAGGACGCTTTCGTATTATGCAGCGGATGTAGCTGAAGGTTTTGCTTTTGGTAAGCCGCTTGGTAACTTGGCTGCGGAAGGGGACATCAGTGGCTCAATCCAGGCAATTCACAACCATTTCGTAGGTGCCTACCTACCTAGGTCCTAGGTATACTATGCTCATTGAATATCGTTCCTAGGTACCTAGGCCCTAGGGCCCTACCTAGTAGGCTTGAGACTAGCATATAGGTACGGCATCGAAACCCTATCACGATAGGACAAAAGCAAATGTCGTCGGGTATGGCCACGGCGGCTACTGCAAGATTCCAAGCTAAGTTAAGATGCCGATGATAGCGAGCGTTCTGATCTACTCTCAGAATCCAGATCATCCAAAAATCGGGTTTGTTAATATCTGTCATCTTGGAACCAGATAACACGATAGCAACTAAAGCAACAGCAATAGCAACACTTTACCGACATTTTTTTTCGACAGGCTGAGAAGAGAACTTGTAGATCTTCCTGAGATTTTGAAGGTATCGCAGATGTTCGAAAAGTCTTCTCTTCTACCTTGATTCCTGAAGCGACTATACGTCAAGATTGGATCTAGAGGGTACCTAGGGCCTAGGTCCTAGGCCCTAGGGAATTGGCACTGAAATGACACTTTGGCATTGGCCTCCGACATTAGGGATTCTTGGGAAGTTTGGCCATCAGACTGGAATGGACTGAAATGAAGCCATAATCCCTAAAAAGGCCGCCGCTGAAAGACTGCCAACGTCGATGGACTGGCCTAGATCGGACTGTGAGGATTTTCAAGTGATTGATTAACCGATCAGCCTTGCGAAGATACACCGAGTGTTAGATCACTTGATCACTGTTTCGTGTACGTGGTATTTAATGAAAAATAAAAATGGACGTGCTTAGATAATTCATGGATTGAGTGTGTATGAATGACAACTTAGGACCTAGGACCTAGGTACCTATTTGAGAGATTTGAGAGATTTGAGAGAGACGGTAATTAAGGAGTAGTCTACTGCAATTACAGTTCAAAGTAACCTTCGAAACCTCGATTTAAAATCGAGGCAACCTTAACCGGATGTCTTATCTTCATCTTGTTTATCTTTAATATCTTGACTTGCAAATAGGTACCTAGTTATAGTAGGTACTACTAGGTACGCTCCCGATCCCCACTTTCCACTCCCTAATATCACCTATCACACAAAATAAAGTCTTCTGCACGTTCTACGGAACCATGTTCCGCAATGTCGCAATGTCACTATCAATTCAAGACAAGAGACGCCAGCTGATCGATTTAATCGATGTATGTGTCGCTTCTTCGTCGAAAGGCACTGTTCGGTTATGTCGAGGAGACTGGTGTGGCTAACCTCAACGTCAAGTATCATGGCATTGACGTCGACAGCGGAACGCCTAATGATGGAGGTCCAAAGTTTCTAGATCTGAACTCAGTTAAGGAAATGAAGGAGTTCGCTACTAAACAAGGAAATCTAGAACAAATCTCCTTTCAGTCAAGCCGACATCTCTACCATTTTGACGCTGCGCAGACTCTGGGAGTTTTTTTTATGACGGTTGGCACGAGTATCAATCTGTACCCGGGGAGGAGCAGAGGGAGCCTCCGCTATGGATAAAATTGACGTGAGAGACCGTTTCAAAATGACACCTGTGTGGACGAATGGACTAATGTAAAACTTAGGTAGTGGTGATCATTATCAGTATAAAACAGCCCACGAGTTCGTGTGGCAAAGCATATTTACCCTACGTGTTCGCGACCATTCTCGGCCAGATACCGTGTGCTTCCTCGCAAACAAGGACCTATTTAAGGATTACCAACTCTTTGTTAGCGAGCTTATATGCATCTTGGGGAAGGCCAAGTACGGATTGGAACATCACGAAGACGGCAAACATCTCATAGTCCCTGTGAGTTGAAACCGCTTAGCTCTATACCTATACTATATATGACTTATGCAACTCAAGGTTACCGTCGTGTGAGCTGCGGGCAGACTGGTCAGATTTGTTCAAGGCTATGTTGACCCCAACACGTTCAAAATTATGGTGCGGGTGTCGGAAATCGTCGACATCGACAGAACAGACGAGGAAAATAAGGAGGCAATCCTGAAGGTCGGTTGTTGGCTGTTTGGCACTCCATCTGAGGAGACTACTTCCTACTTAGAGTCTTAAGACTTAGACTGCGATTCTCCTGAGGCCGAGTATGAGACATAGGACATAGGACATAGGTAGCCCATACAAGCGCCAATATGTTAGCACAAGTACTAGGTAGGTATTACAAAATACGTCCCTAGGACCTAGGTCCTAGGTACCTACATAAACAATTAGGGGTAGGGTGCGGATCTTAACCCCTTAACCCTGTCTGAGTTTAAGTGCGAGAAGTTCCATCTCCTCATTCTATGTGCAAGAATGAGACCCGTTTCGTGACAGGGAAGTTCTCCCCAGATCCCAGATTAGGCTGACATAACAGCCGACTGGGGCGCCTGTATAAGTTTAGAATCATCTCTATAACCATCAATCTTCAAATGAATGCTTAATTTTGATTTCCTGACGTCGTTGGAACCTAAACGCGGGTCTTACTAAGTAGAGTAGGACCTAGGTCCTAGGTAGTACTTCGTATGGGTGACGTAATCAAGGATTTCCAAGGTTATGGGCTAGCCTAAATCGTCGAGGTAAGTACCCCGCGATCCAATACCCCTCTAAAGATTTGAGGTGCCTTGGGCAGCTGGGCCCTGCTTTAAAGTTAAACGTTAAAATTTAACGCTTGATAGCGCTTAGAACCGGTCGCTGGTTGTCGCAAGTTACGACCTGGGGGGGGGGGGGCTTACAGGCTACAGGTTACGGGCTACGGGCTACCTAGTACGGGCTACATCCATCCAAAAGTTTCCCTCAACATCAAATCCATCAACATCCCGACTCCAGACCAGATTCCAGATTCCCAACTCCACCGTCCAACTTCCAATGTCCGACCTTGTCGCAAGCTACTACGCGAACTCTCTCTAGGCAACCACAAAAGCGAGCAATCATAATTATATCTTACATTCCCGCATCGTTATCCATCGACCATCGACTCAATCTGGTTTTCATCGTCGAATGAAGCGAACAAAGCTTCACGTCATCCATCGCTTTTCCATCACCTTCATCGTCGCCATCGCCATCGCCATCGTCACCTCAACTCGTCTGGCAACGGCTGACACCTAACACACAACATCATGCGAAGATGGCACCCTCCGATCTAGCCCCTCTGACTGCTAGTCGCCCATTAACTATTAACGAAATCTCCAAAAGAGCAGAGAACTTTGCATTTTCTCCGGCTATTCCGTTATCCTCATGGCTGCGCACCGCCGCAACCCTGTACCAAGAAGTATGGACACAGTGTTTTATGTCTCATGGTCTATCTACTATCATATACCGTTGATTTTACATAGTATATCTCATATTCTACATCCTATGCCTTATATAATCCCCTAACCCCCATATGCAACGTTGATTGCTGATCGTGTCTTCTTACTATACAGGGGAGGATCTACCTTGAAGATCGCAACCTTGCTCAAGCTTATTTTCTTTACTTCCGATACCTACACTTACTGTTGAAATGTCTGCCATCGCATCCCGAGGCGAGGACCCCCGAGGGTAAAAGACAGCTTAATATCGTGAACAAGACCGTGTCGGACGTTATTATCAACCTCGAAAGAATAAAACCATTAATACAAAGATATCATGACGAGTGGAGCGCATCAGAAACGAAAAGACAGCAACAAGTCCGAGGGAAGCGACAGACCGACCACACAAAATCTCCATCGACGTACGATGAGCACATTGTCCACGATCCAGCTCTTTCTGCCTCGGGCCGACTCCTCAATGCCGGCGACAACCAGGATCTTGCTGTAGAACTGGCCCGGAACGAGATACGACGTAGAGATGCAAATAGAAAAGCCACCAGGCGAGCCAATGTGCCTCCAGAAGAAGAGCAAACTAGGCGTACTGCAGGATTCTGGGAGCACTGGACCGACGAGTTGGCTAGTAGACAAGCTGAAGATGAAGAGTTGTTTAGGAGGCAGATGGAACTGACCAGGAGGGAGTTGGATCGAACCGATGTCCCCCAGCAGGAATCGCGTGGATCGCGTGGATCGCTCGACGGCCACACAACCTCGACACATCCAAATTATCGGTACCCTTCGATAACAAGATCTGAACCGATACATTATGAAGCTCTGCAACCGCAAGTATATCACAAGCCTCCGCCCTGTCCTCAGCCCCCACGCCCGCCCAAAGAAGAACTTGCACGGTATCATGAACCTCTTACCCCCGAACTCCCCGCCGAAAATGCGTTACATCGCGAAGCCAATGTATCTCGTCCTACACCACCGCCTAAGGAACGTGAGGATCCGCCGCTACCTCCCCAAAAACAGCAACGACTCACTTTCAAGCCAGCCGCCTATCTCGAGAACGGTGAGCCTATCCGCTCCATCTTCTTGCCTAGGGAATTGCGACGCCAATTCTTATCAATTGCGTCTGAGAATACCAGACGTGGACTGGAGATGTGTGGAATATTATGTGGTACCGCCGTTAACAACGCGCTGTTCGTGCGTTGTCTGCTTATCCCTGAACAGAACTGCACGTCCGATACGTGCGAGACAGAGAATGAAGGAAGCATGTTCGAGTATTGTATGAGCGAGGATCTGCTCGTTCTTGGCTGGATTCATACCCACCCTACACAGACCTGCTTCATGAGTTCCAGAGACCTGCACACACAAGCCGGATACCAGGTCATGCTACCAGAGAGCATTGCCATAGTGTGCGCTCCCAAATATACACCCTCGTAAGTGATCTTCTCTTTCTATCGTCTGACACGTGACGAGTCGAAACTGCCAATTTATACCGTATAACCATAACTAAGCTGATAACTATGTCAGATATGGTATCTTTCGTCTCACTCACCCACCTGGCTTGGGTCACATCCTTGATTGCAAACAGTCAGCCACATTCCACCCGCATAGCGTAGACAACCTCTACACGAAGGCACAACACCCACCTGGTCATGTGTACGAGCACGATAAGCTCGACTTCTACGTGCATGATCTACGTCCAGGTGCCCGCAACGATACGACACAGCGCAAGAACTTGTAGGATATGATTTCTAAGGGGATTGGTTGTGGTGCTCAAGCATGCACGATGTTTGTATGCGCTGTTCTTTGCCTGTGCCCATGGTGCACACACTGGTTGTTGGACCGACAAAGCATGGGAAGAGTTAGCACCAGGGCTAAAAGAGATTAATAGTACAAGAGGTTTTACGTCTTCTGCATTGAAGTTTTCCTTGCTTGATTTACTTGGCATCGGCGGCCTTGGTATCGCATAGCATAGGCGCTGGGAGACTTCGGTTTGCTCATTTGGGACTACAAGGCAGACATGGTGGCTACGGTCGATCAGACCAGGAGCTTGAGGCTTGATTTTACGTGGCTAGCATAAAGGCTTAGAAGGGGTACAAGGAAGTAATGGAATCACATTCCTACACCACTTAATATATCGCCACAGTGACATGTTCCGAATGTCAACTGTCCTGACAGTTCCGCAAGAACATTTGAAGATATCTAAATCACCATATTGCGAGACTTGTCATTGCCAATAGATGCAATTCTTCTAGATATGCTGTGTTGCCATATGCCTAACCGTGCTAATCCGATGCCCGAACCGTTACTATGTAGTTATTCGTACATACATACAGACACATGAATCCCTCCCCCGTAAGTTTCGCCATATAAAATAAAAACCATATCAGTCCAGTCTAGTGTCAGAAGGAATTGCCACTACAACATCGAGAAGAAAAAAAAAAGATATACGTAAACGTTCCGCGTCGTTTCGTTTCGTTCCATGTCCATCGTATCGATTCATCCATCCCGTTTCTCTCTCCCTTCCCCTTTCGTTTCCCCCCTCTTCCTCGTGCTTATTTCCTGAGCAGGTATCTACTCACATCCACCCGTCTGCCGTCGTTTTCGGAGAAGTGTGATTCGTTCGGGAGGGGCAGGCTCAGGCCTCTCGTTCGCAATGGGCGCCGTTGCCGTGTGGGCGGCGTCGATATCGGCACGGGCACCGGCTCCGGTTCCGTGGGCGGCGGCGACGGTGGTGGTGGTGGGGCGGCCGCTTCTTCCTCAGGACATTCCGTACCGGCTATACTGCCACGGCCTTGGGCTGTCGGTGGCGGGACCAGCTCCGGAACACCGCGATGCCGAGCACGTTCTGCCAGCCCTTGCGCGAAGAGCCCGTTCGTGAGACGCCTGTGGTCGTGGACGGCTTCCCGCCGTTTGGGCCGTTTGGGGCCGCTCCGTTGCCGTTTGGGACGCCGGCTTTCCCGGCATCGTCGTGGCCCGCGCCCGCGCCCGCGGCGGCGGAGGGTTTGAGCGAGCTCGCGCGAGTCGAGGATCCGGAGTTCTCGTTGGGCTCGACGGCCGTCGCGGTCGGGGACTGGGGGGGCTCGTCTCCAGAGGCGGCGGCGGCGGGCTTGCTGGCGCCGTCGGGGGAGTCTAGGGCCTCAGACTCGTTAGTGGTCTGGGTTTGCTCTGCGGCCTTGGACTCGTCCGTCACCTGCTGATCTTCCACGGCCTGGAATTGGTCCGCTGCGGGTGCCTCGACCAGGATGGACGGCACGGCTTCCGGTTCCGGTTCCGGCTCGGGTTCGAGCTTCAGGGTTGTCGTGCGGGCTGTTACGGCTGCGAGTTGATCCAGAGCTACGTCCCACTCTACTACGTGTTCGTTGCGTAATCGGGCGAATACCCTGCAGAATACTAGTTAGTCTCATGTTCTGTTCACTAGTATGTGAGAATACACGGGGTTGCTTACCTCTTGAGCAAGGTGTATAGAGAGAAACCACCTAGGAGAGTGATCTCTTGCTTCTCGAGCCAGTACAAGAAGTTCTTCTTCCAGTTGTCGATCTCGGGGGTGAGCGCGGCATCGAGCAATCCGGCAGCGGCAACGGTCTGGTCAGCGGCGATCATATCCCGAAGCGTCTCGAAGATGTAACGGCCTAAAACGGCCTCCTGGATCCGGCTTCGAACTTCGACATCTTCGATCGAGGCTGCGATTCGCTCCTCGAGGAAGACACCCGGGGTTGTGCTAAGACCGGCTCCGAGAACTATGCCGATGACGGGACCGCGGATGGCGCGGCCGATGAAGGCGCCGAGGACGGTTCCGACGGTGACGGTAGCGGAGTTAGTAGAAGCGGCAATTTTTCGGTATAGGCGCTCGCTCTCTTTCTCATCTGTTACGCGGTGTAGACCGGCGATGGCAGAGCCCACGACGGGGATCCGCTCGGCGACCGAGGTCGCCCAGTTTTCCTTGCCGGAGCTCTCCTCACTAGAAGACACGGTTAATCGAGGCTGCTCATTCCAAGTCGTGTATGTCCTGACGGCGTATGACAAGGCGGTGGAGACGCACTGTCTCACGGTAGGTACTTTGATGGAAGGCATTGACATTGCGAGTATGGTAGGAGAATAAACGTACGGTCTGAGAAAGGACAGCTTTCCATTCCGGTTCACGACGATTTCAGCGAGATCGATCTCGGCCGGGTGGTGCAGGCCCGCGTAATCGGCGAGCTCGGCGCTGAGCTTGACGGCGTCCAGGCCCTGCTCGAGCTTGAAATCTCGACCGGACCGGGAATAGTGCCTCTCGCCGGCCTCAAACTTGCCGTTTATGTTGCCGATGTTCTCGTCGAGGTTGAGCTCGGACAGGTAGAGCTTTCCATCTCGGCCGACGACGAGGCCTCGGAGGATGGCGTATTCGAGTTGCAAGCTGGCGGTGTAGAACAATAACGACTCGCTCCTGGGATAGGTCAGCCATTGTCACCGCAGGAGACGCCAATTGCGTAATGTATGCAGGAATGAATACTCACAGCTTCTGGAACTCGAGACTTCCGTCCTTATTCCTGACGAACAGGTCTAGGTTGATGGACGTTTCAGGTGCCCACGCGCCCTCTCTCGTCTTCAATTGCGCGAGGAGGGACGTGCCTTGAAGGTGACACGACCAATGCTCCGCAGTGTTGTACCATTTATCTATGGTGACGTCGAACGAGCCGTCATTGTTGCCGACGTGTTCGTTGAGATTGAGCTTGGAGAAGGTCCATGAACCGTCATCCTTCTGCAGGACGGCGGCCAGCCAGGAGCCACGAAGCTCGACTTGCTTAGAAGTCAGCGAGAAAGCCATCTTTGGCTGTTGTTTACGTTTTGGCTCGAGGCGGTGTGGGCGTCAGTATAATGGAGCGATGGAGCAGGCGTAAGAATATGGGTGTCGGGACGAAGAATATAAGACTCCAGGTCAAGTATCGTGGGAAGGGGCAGAAGTAACCAGTCTTTGTTGTACCCGCAACTCTTCACTGTCTTGATTTGTTTCCCACAAAAAGTTTTCTGAGCCGACACCAACGAGACATATTATAGTCTTGAATCGACTTCATAATTTTTTTTTTCGCCTTCACAAGCGTGCTCAGGGGCAAGCAGTTTATTCATCATGCCCTGCCACATGTCTGGGGCCACCTCACGGCGATGCGCTGTAGTACAACTCATTGAGGATCCACTTACGTGCCTATTGGTTGCTTCGCTGCCATGGAGGAGCAGAGAAGAGGGATCGCGCACTGACATGGCCATATGATCTTAGAATCCAAGACGAAACCGTTGGCGGCGTTGGCGGACGTCAAACCAATAGCTGCGATGGTGCATGTAGGCCTTCTGCCTGATGAACCCAAAGCCATCTTTTAGACGTTATGATGTGGCGCCCTCAGAAGAAAAGCTAGCGGTGTGGTGATGGAGAGTGGATTCCGCGACGATCACTTGAATGGTCGAACGCACAGTGCATATTGATTCGACAAGAATCTCAATGCGTTGTTATTGGCTAAGAAATGCATGTTTCAGTATAAAATCTCTATAATTAGTATCTAGACAGCGTAGAGTCTGTATACCTTCTTTGTACGATACAGTATAAACTAGTATAATGTAGCATAAAGTAGTATAAGGCGGTATAGGGTGTATAATGAGCCTGTATAAACAATAGACCGGGGGTGTGAGACGGCCCTGTAATTCATAGAGAAAAAATGATTCAGGTGGTTCTCTTGTTCCTGTAACCGCGGAGGCCGCGTACAGGAACGGGTGGATTTCAGGGTCCACTGAGCAAATCGGAGTATTTCCTCTACTATGACTCCTTCGCCTGATATACGGACGGTGGTATGGGTCCCTGAGCCTGATCTTGCCCAATCTGAGCGGTGAGATCGGGGATTTAAGAGACTTTAGTACACCAAGGGGCGCGGATTGAATTCGATGCCCGATAAAAAATCCTGCAGAGCTACGAAAGAAATAATCCGAATAGAGCATGTCGTACGACGCTCAAAGACATCTATATGATGTATAGGAGCAGAGGGGGCAGGAGGAGGGTACCGAGTTAGCTGAATACTATACTATCCATGAAAAGATACCTATGAAAGCGCCAGACTAGTGTGCGCAGTAGTTGGCTCCTCTGTGGATATCCAGTTGATACAGTCGATATCAAGCCCCCATCACCAACCACGACGTCAGGGCTTCCCTCGGCTTAGTAACGATCTCCTAGTCGTGGATTCACATGCTCACATGGCTTTCCCCATGGATCTTGAAAGGATGCTTTGGATGCTTTGAAGGGTCCTATCCACTCTGCCATTGAATATGTACGATGTGAACTATCCATTCTTCGTCGTCTTGCTTGGTTGATTCTCTCATCCCCACCTCGAAAGACTATGGTATCCACGATCCTTCTTACAAAAGACATCATCGTCAACCTCTCTTAGCCAAGCATCGTGTTCGCCAGCCCCCTCTACAACCCACCTAGCGAACTCGCCCCCTCCTCCCCATTCTGTACGCTCGTCATAACCAACCTAGTGATGGCAACGGATAGGCTGCACCTTATCGCCCCTCCAGCTCCTTCTAGTCCATCAATGCATCAATGGGTCCTGCACGCCCATCTCTGGATTCTTTTAGGGTCTATTACCCCTCCTTGAGAGACTGGAGGACCGAGAACCTTGATAAGATGCCGTATTGGCCGTGTTCTCGCGTCGCTAGCCGGTCGTCGGCACCGCGACCGAGACACATGGTATGTACGCGTATCGGTCTAGCGGAATAGTGATACCGTGGATGGCGGGTGGCGCACACGCCGTAGAATTCGGAGAGGTTGGCTCTACACCGGACACGAGGTGGCGGGAATCTTGGCCGGGATATTTACGACTATGGCCTTGGGCCTGTTTGTTCACCGCCTCGGATCGTAATGCCGAGGCACAATAATGGTGGCTTAAGCCACGCGTTTTAGCGCGTACGCCATCTACTATGTATCATGTGTGAAAGATAAGAAGCCAATGGTCGTTCGTCATCATGATCATGGTTGGATTCGTTCTGGCACTGTCGTCGGTACATCGACGAACAGTTTCGGGTACGTACTAACATTGGTAGAGCGTTATTCGTCATTCGTCATTCTCGTCCAAAGAAATTGTTCTACGATACGCCTTCGAAGATCTAACGATTGCGTTTGGTTGCTGCAGTAACGTCAGCGCTTGCATAAAATCCTATTTGATTAAATTGAGAGCCGCAAATTGCTCATACTTGTTCTTGATTTGCTCACACCGTACATCACGATAGTCACGTTGACGCTCTCCAAGATTATCGATATTTCTATCCGCCGAGTTCGGATTCAATCTCAGCGTAAGAAGAGGGTAGAATTGGGTGGCCAGGTGGCTCCCTTCTCCCACTTTTCCGTTGACAAATGACCTATACAGTGCAAGAAATATGCAGCACTGTTATGGAAATCGGTTGTTCATGGTGTATTGGGAGAATGGACACCAATCATGGACGTCATCAGGTAGGCTGGCGAGATTTACAGATTGAGAATTAGCAACTGCCCGACTATAAACCAAAACAAAAGAACAAGACGACTTTCCTCTCGGCTTCCAGCTATGTAGCAACGTGATATTTTCCTAGGACCTAGTTATCGTCGTGGTTAGCAGAGAGGTTTCATTAAGGCTGTCTCGGTATGGCACAGCACGGCTCTACAATGGGGCCCCCATACGACCCTAAGATGGCGACGTAGCAGCCGTTCCGGTCATAATCACCGAGCCTTATGCGCGTAATAGTCTATCATTACTACGGGTCAATTGAACTAGAACGAGCACTGCAAAATCCTCCGATGCCTAGAGGACATTATTCTCAGAAAACACCTCTCATCCAAAGCCTCAATGCCGGCACTAAAGTTGACACACCATCGTCTCGCCCCTCCGATTCAATACTTGCGCACCTTAGGGCCATGGGCAGACTGTCTCAAGATGTCATTTCCCAACGTGGATGAATCGCGCATATTTGGGTATCACAGCATCATAGCAGCGATGCACCTCGCATCCTATTGTGCCCTCATGGGTAGCATTCATCACCTGCGCAACTCCAACATTGGGGGCTGGCCAGATCCTACGATACCACTGTATTACAACTAACACTCTTAAACTCGCGGCCCTGTTATGTTTTCGTTTTTTTCCCTCTTTCCCTGATTCCCTGGACTCCCTGAAGTTCTGTTTGGAGATTTCTTTGCGAGGGCCATGGCGCAACGGCGAATGCGGGAGGATTGGTAACGAGTAAAGAAGCGCGAAGCCATTATTCCGCAACACCTCCGATGAGATACATAGCTAGGTACGGAGATAATCGCCAAACTCGGAGAGGGACAGCCGAAATCGATCCGCCATGACTTCCGCTTCGGCGCCGTCCGGCGACCTGGTAACCACGACCATGGCAATATGTGGGGTGGTCATCACTCTTGCCGTAATCTTCGTCGGGCTGCGGTTCTATGTCCGCGTATTTACACGCGCTGGGTTTGGATACGACGATTGGCTGGTTTTATCGGGTGTAATTACGACGTTGGTTATTATGGTGATACTCCTCGTAGGTATGGAATATCCATCTCGATACCTCCATCCTCCATACACGCCAGCCGGGTGCTTAATATGCCTATAGGAAACTCCATCAATCCGAGCGGACAGCAGGTCACCGAGGATACCGACCCGAATTATCGGTACACTGAATCGGATACGCTCTATGTGACGTACTCATTCACAGCCTCCATCCTGTACTTTACCGCTGTGAGCTCTACGAAGTTAGGGATACTTTTCATGTACTACCGCATCTTCGCGCGAAGCAGTGCTTTCCGGTACCAGTTGTTTTTCTCCGGAGGGCTCGTTGTATGTTGGTGGATAATCTCCTCTACCGTAGCTATCACAAATTGCGTTCCCGTGAGCACAAGCATAGCTCCCAACAACCCCATGCACTGTCGAAATTTTAACATATTCTGGATGGCCGCGGGGGTATGCGAGATCTTCATAGATACCCTTATTTTGACTTTGCCAGTGGGAGTAGTGCTGAGGATGAGCCTGTCCCTTAGACGGAAGCTTGCTGTTTCGGGAATTTTCATGTTAGGCTCGTTGTAAGTATTATTGCCTACCTGAGCAGCTTTGCTGGGAATGAGATGGCTACCTGACCAGGTATACTAATTAGTCCCTAGTGTTATAATAACCGGTATCATCAAGGTGATCCTAGGATATGATCCCCCCAGCCGTTCGCCATCGTTTTCACAAACCGAGATCTGGGCTGCTATACATACTTGCATGGCTACCATCTGTGCTTGTTTACCCATATTCAGGCCCCTTATTCACCGTGTCGTTAAATCCTCACTCATAACCAAGACTTCCACCGTTCTTTCCATTCGATCTATCAGACGGCAAACAGAGAGCCGCCAGTCAGAGCGTCGATATATCATCGGTGGTAATGAGCACAGGGAAAGCATTACTTTGGAAGCTTCGCGCGTTCATTCGGGGGAGATCGTTATTCTCCAGGGTCCTCAAGGCTCTTTACAGCAGCCGAATGCAGCCCACCTCAACTCATCTACCGATCAGTTCGACGACTTACTATTACCCCAGGAAAAACCATACGACCCACCCTTCCAGCGACGTTCCCGGATAGAAACAGCGGAATCGTCTATGACCGCTCAGTTGGCGACTTACCTGGAATACGGCACGGATAGCAGCGGGTCAGTTCATTCATATAGTGGTCGTGTATGAATGAAGACTTCCAACTAGAAAAATAAAATAAAATCATGTTCCTTTGATTATTATTGCCATCGAAGTTGATTGAACTTTCGAAAAGTTATAGCGATCAACCGCTAAAGTTTAGTGGGCAACCCGCTAAACACGGGTACTAGGTACCTAAACTTCCAAGGTGGTAGGTATCATCTAACGTATTGGTGGATTCTGATATCTATTAGCCATTCCGAGACTTAGAGAGGAGCTGCTTCACATATATGTATGTACCTAGGGCGATGTCTATAATCGGGTGAAGCCATTCTGGTCATCCCTAATCTCGCTGGTGAAGGTCTTTGCTTGTGAGATCTTCCTCTTTATCATAGATAGCGGACATCAGGAATGTATATTCTCTCCATGGGGTAGGGAACGGCCATTTGTGCTGGAACCATGTATTTAAATCTTATGTCTTGTGAATTTATTTCTACTAAAAGAATGTGAAGAAGGTTGCGCCGGATGTGGGATATCTTGCCCCTGCTTGTGCGCTAGGAACTGCGTTGGCGTAGCTTGCTAAAGCCTAAAGGTCTAAGATTGGACGTGGGAGTGCACTTGAAAACTTCTATATTTAGGGGACTGGGATTCGTGGATAGCAGCAAATTTATGACAAACCGCAACCATATCGTCGCGGATACTCACATTCACATCTATAAGGCATTGTAGCGAAACGAAGGCGAAAGAAAAGTGATGACTTCATTAGCCACCTTGTATTGCTCAGTAAACTATCTAACTCACAAGTCTCCTATACCTCCTTAGGGGTATATGACCAGTTCGAAAGTCTGCTAGCTTATCCAGCGTTTCCTTTCTATTTTTTTTCTTATTTTTCTCATTTTTTCCCTTCACCGAACCCATTAGTACGCCAAAAGTTGAATGGGGAGGCGTTGTGACAGGAATTCTAGGTTCTCGAAATAGTGTTCTTTCATTGCTTGACTTGGGTCCGATGCGATTAGAATCATTAAGGGTTATTGCAGAAGTAGTCCGTCAAATGCCCATGGCCAGGGTGCGGCTTGTTCACGATAACGAGGATGGGATGATTACCGGTGATCGGGTTCACTTCCACAACATGCAAGTCGTTCGTAATTGGGTATCAGATTGCTCATCCGATGATGGCAGTTTCTTGGGATCGAAGATTTTGTCGTGGTCGAAATTGGTCATACTACATGTCGCAGTATCGATGCTCCTGCAGTCGGATCGATGCAGTGCAATTATCAGTTGTGTAGGTCGAATAGTCCGGGTGACAGATGTGTTTGCCTTAGATGTTCGCTGCACGCGGCTAAAGGTCTTGTAATGGTGCTCGCTGAGAAATTTTTTTGGAGTGGATTTGGGTTTGAACCAAAGAAAGTTCGCAGAGAAGAGGGTTCATTTGATCGGGAGAAAGTGTTGGGTATGAGGCGACCAAGTACGGCGAGTCGTCGAAACGGTGTATTTCTCTTCTCTTCGCAGTCGTTCCTCGTCATTGACATCGAGTACACACCATCCATGCTTCCAAAGGCTCGTCCGATGCCAACCACCTCATACAGGCGGATGAAAAACGCCCAACGCCGTATTTTGCCCCTTTCCTCGATTTCGTCCAAACGTAGAGTAATCCGGTCTCATGTGATTGATTGCACGAGGAATCGCCTTCATGAGATCGAGAAACGATTTGGAAATCAAGGAACCAACGCACATGTCGTAAAGGGTATGTTACAAATCACAAGAAGAATCCAGAAGAAATATGTACAGTCGAAATGGGATAACTCCCATGAGACCCCTGTCGATGCCGAATATCTAGCACGGGGTCTAGGTGCGTCAGTGTAGAGTTGGGTCCTACTGGGGTGGCTGGCCCTGACCTCGGCCACCACCACGGTAGTTGTTGTAGCCGCGTCCCCGACCTCGGTTTCCGCCGCGGTTACCACCACGGCCCACTCCACGATTCGACTGGCCATACGGGGGTGGCTGCGAGTCGTTGAAATGCCCACCGCGGCTGTTCTGAGTACTCTGTCCCCTACCCTGGGATGAAGGACCGTTGTTGTTTGGCTGCTCAATGGCTTGAGACTGGGAGCTGGATTCCAATTGCTTAGACGTATATGTATTGACCGGACGAGGGATGCTCTCTGGATTATCGTAAACGTAAAGACTTTTGTCGATGGTGGCAGGAATTGGCTGAATTTCGGTACCCAAGTCCTTCTCAATATTGTACAAGTTGAATCGATCATCCCAGTTGATCAAGTTAATGGCTAGACCAAGATGGCCGTAACGACCAGAACGACCGATACGATGTAGATAGGTTTCCGCATTCTTCGGGAAGTCGAAGTTAATGACGACATTCACGGCCTGAATATCGATACCGCGGGTCAAGAGATCGGAACAGACGAGATTGCGGCAGACGCCATTGCGGAAGTCGTGGAAAACTCGGTTACGCGCGTGCTGTGCCATCCTGGCGTGACTGTAAAAACATGAATAACCAAGCTCTGTTATCTTCTTGGCTAGTAGTTCCACACGATTGGTCGAGTTACAGAAGATGATGGACTGATTGATCTGCAACTTAGAGAAGAGTGTGTTCAAGCAGTGGACCTTCTGCTTCTCTTCGACGAAGGCGTAGTATTGAGTGATACCACGCAACGTCAGTTCGTCCATCAGATTAATCTCGTAAGGTCTTTCCATGTTCTTATCAGAGAAATCCTTAACCGACAGGGGGAATGTGGCCGAGAAGAGCATGATCTGGCGGTCCTTGGGGTGGTATTGCAGTAGTTGTTCGATGACAGGGGTGAACTCGATTGACAGCAGCTTATCGGCTTCGTCCATGATGAACATGAGACATTCGCTGAGATCAGCAACGTTCTTGCCAGCTAGATCGAGAATACGGCCGGGAGTGCCCACTACTATGTGGACAGGATCCTGAAGACGGACGATATCATCTCGGAGGGTGGTACCTCCAGTGGTAACCATAACGTTGACACCTAGGTGCTTGCCAAGGGTCTTGCAGACCTGCGATGTCTGCATAGCGAGTTCTCTTGTCGGCACCAATATCAGGCATTGGATCTTGTTAACCTTGGGATTGATTCGTTCTAGAGCAGGCACGACGAACGCTGCCGTCTTGCCAGTACCGTTTTTCGCTCGAGCTAGGATGTCCCGTCCGGTCAGGCCTACCGGTATCGATTCTTCTTGGATGGGGGATGGTTTCTCAAAGCCAGCTTCGAATATGCCCATTAATAGGTCTCGCTTCAGGTTGAAATCTTCCCATTCTAAGCCCTTAGTGTTTGTGACGTCCTCTGTTTGTTGTCTGTTGTCACGAGTAGGTAAGTTAAGACTCTTCTTCCAATCGTCGTTTTGAGCGCCATCATTGAGGGTCGAGGCCCGTAATTTCGCTGCTAAAGAGTCTGTCATGATGTTGGTATGATCCGCGTTGGTGATGCGGAATCGTCTCGAGCTGATGTTTGTTGGTATTCTTGCGAGATATCACGGTCTAATAGTCAACTTCCTGTGCGGACCATATACCGTTGAAAGGTAGTACGCAAGGAAAGAATGTGATTGTGCGAGGAGACACTGGGTGATGTGGTGTGGTAGAGCGTGAGAGGCTCTTACGGGAACGAGCAACGGTGTGGTATTGTGTTGTTGTAAGTAGCGTAGTTAAGGGGGTCCCGAGGTAAGGTATGACAACTGTTTGTCGGGCGGAAAGGTGATTTGTGCGTGGGTTCGTGAAGTAGGTCGTGAAATTGTCGCGAGTGGATTGGTCCTTTAAAAAGTCAGCGGAGCTGTGGGTATTCTGAAGGTCTGGATGACGCTAAAGTAACCCAGCTTCATCAATTTTTGCAATTAATCGGGTAGAGATGAGAATTGGAGGGAACTCGTAAAATTCAAAGATATAGGATTTATGTGTTGCTTTCATATGTATACTGCTGGCCATGATATTATCTAGAGCCAGGCACCGAGAGGAGGCCTCTGGATAGATAGGTAATATCGAGGCAAACGGCATACACGACCAAAGTAAGGTAGATAGATAGATAGATAGACAATGAGCAGAGGGGGGACGAGGGAGACGAGGGGGGCGAGGGGGACAAGATAGACGCGAATATACAGGGAATAGATGTTAAATATGCTGTACACAAACGCGTAAACATACCTTGACGAGATTCAAGTTTCTGTAGCATGCGAGATTCGACTTGACCGAATGAGGGACGTGAAGGTGGTTCCTGAAACACCTAACGGGCACAAGGTGAAGCCGCTATTGTTTGCTTTTGGACGCAGAGCACAAAATGCAGCGGGCGGGTGACGGGTCACCAAAGAGATGAGGGAAGGATTTTTTCGTGGTCGATTACGGATGGAGGTAGTCGAGAGTCGAAAGTGTCGAGAGTGGAGGATCGAGGTTGTTGGGTTTCAATGGTGGAAATTATTCTCGATTTGTGATCGCGAAGGAATTTCTGGTATGCGGATTTAGATGATCCAGGTTTCATTCAAATCTTTGCAGACTCGAAAAAAAAGACAGGTTCTCAGGTCCAAGTTCAGATGAGGATTGTTTTTTTGTTCTTGTTGTAAAATTGAGCAGTAAGGCTGCAAAGCACCTAAGATATTTTTGTGTGGAGTGGTGGAGTGGTGGAGTGGTGTAGTGGTGTAGTAGTGTGGGTTTGTTGCGGAAGAGGTAGAGAGGCAGAGAGGTAGAGGGTTTTTGAGTTTAGAGAAGAAGCATCTCGTAGAATTGATAGAAGTGGGTGTGCGCAAAGAAGATTTGAAGATTTGAGAGGAAGTTGTTTTAATAGGATCGTGCTTGGTGCTTTTGGTGCTTTGGTATTTGGATATGTATCCAGTACCTATATACCTAGTACCTACCCACTACTACAAATCGGGGTTCGGGCGGGTGGTTCAATAGGTACTGTTCAGTGGGTTAACCATAGCCCTGGTGTGGATGCTGCTAGGATAATAGGGAACAATGGTAGTAATGGATGTGCCTGCTAAGTGCTTAAAGGTAAACTAAAGGTAAATTGGTGGTAAAGTCGTGGTACCAGGTACAAACAAGCTGGGTGGATCCATTTTCATGAGCCACAGGATCACCCTCCAGCCTAGGCACATAACGGCCGGACCGGCTTTGACCCGACATTTAACTGGGGTCTTGACGGATGACCCCGCGACGTTGAGGCTGAACTTTGAAGGCGGGAACCCTGGGCCTGAGATAGGGGATCTTATCAGCTTATCTAGGTACGTAGGTACTTAGGTATGGGTCTGATGCCACCTGTCTGGCAGTGTTAACTTTGAAAAGATACTTGCGATCATGTAATACCTAAAAGCATCCACATGGATGACCGCATGACTGGAGTTAGCGCTAACCTTATAGCGGATAAAGTGCCTACAATTGCTTCACCACGCTGCGGTTACGTACTAAATCGGCACATCGGTCTGCCGGTCTGCGCGGGTTTGAGCTATTTCAAATGTACAGCGGCAGGAATGTGGATGTCGTAACCTTGGAACTCTCTCAACTCTCTTACCTCTCTCACCTCTTCGAACCTTCTCATAGTACCCATCCAGGTGTCTTGGAAGCAAACCATTCCGCAACATCTTTATCTTATAAAGAACCTCCATCCCGCCAGGCCATCATTATCGTCAACAATGAACCCTTCACCGAGGGGATTCATGAGCAATGCGCTACATCAGTAGACTATGATTTTCAGGAAATCAACCGTCGCGTTTTGCTCCAGCTCTAATCTCCCCTCCTTTCTCTCGCCGCCTCACCTTTTCAATGGTCCTTGCATAACGTCACCATGTAATTCGGCCACCCAACGACCTCAATGGTCTCAAAAAAGAGACCATGAATATACATTCCATCGAAAACGATGCTACGCCACTACGTCTGGTGGACCGAACAAGCCGGATAACTCCTCCCACGATCCCCACGCTTGGCCCTCGTCGTCGAATCCCACACCCTACGAGATATTTGACCAACACAGGAGTGCGCCTTACAGCAAGTCTAAATTTTATGAATTGGTCAAGCTCTATCACCCAGATCGGCACCAACATACGCACCACTATTCTTTGTCACATGCGACTAGACTGGAGCGCTATCGGCTGGTCGTCGCCGCGAACCAAATACTCAGCGACCCGACCAGGCGCCGCGCATACGATCTATACGGTTCTGGGTGGGGAGGGACACGGAGTATGGAGAATATATACCGCGACGCCGATAAGTCATGGAGAGACATGCCTGGGAATGCCAGTATGAATGCGACGTGGGAAGACTGGGAACGATGGTATCGGGAGAGGGACGGCAAAAAGGAAGAGCAGCAGCCCTTGTACATGTCCAATGCACTGTTCGCAAGTATCTTATGCATGTTTGTTGTTGTCGGAAGTCTAGGTCAAGCACGGCGAGCGAGCGCGAGCGCGACGAATCTCGTGGACATGAGAGACGAGCACCACGAGGCTATCAGTTACGCAATGAGGCAGCGACAGCGCAATCAAGCACCTCTGGACAGGCAAGAAAGGATCGAACACTTCTTGAGGCAAAAGGAAGCATGGGCGCTGGTTTCGTCACCGCAACCTAAACCAGTGGCTTCTAATGGCAATTAATAAAATGGTTGCTAGAAACCCTAAAAAGTTCTACCCTCAAGCTGATCTTATAACTGACCATTCATCGCAAGCAATTGGTTTTGCCCGGAGTTAACATATATCTATACTATGTATGATTTATATATTATGCGTCATATTTTACATACTAGAATGCTTCAAATAGAGGATGCTGACCTCGCTGATATGAGACAGTAAATCAACAGATTTACTTCCATTGAGATCGCTGCAAATTTAGATACTTATAAAATACCTAACAACATCACTTAGCTCCGGAGGCAGAGATGAGGTGAAACGTAAGTGTAGTCTCCCCATCAATCTTCCCACCAACGGACTTCCCAACCCAACGAGCATCGTCCGTAAAGAATGTAATATCAATCCTCGCCGGCCCATCTGACGCGCCCAAACATACAGAGCCTCCTGAATGCACATTGGCTCCGGCCAAACTACTGAGCTTCCACTCACTCTCAGTAGTCTGCTCCCCGAACAACGCATCGTAGACTCCCTTAGCGCTTTCCGCCGTCTTCGGCGATTCGGGATGGATTTCGACTTTAGCCACACCCACCACGCTGGACGGATGTTTCGCATTCCCCGGCTCCTCGAACGGGACCCTTAGATGGCGGGGCGTGACATCCAAACACCAAAAGGGCAGAGTCCCCAACTCGAGCGCTTCTCCATCTTCACGCTTCGCAAACGCAGTACTCCACTTCAGCACCTCGCCATCAGGTCTTATCCGTCCTCCGCGTCTTAGGTCCGCATACACGATCCCCGTGTCCTGCTCCCGGACCTTGCGCTGCACCTCGCGGAACAATTTCTCCAACCGCAGTTCGCCGCCTCCGCCTCCTGCGCCCGCTCTCTCCCTCTCCCTTTCGGCGTCGTCGACGGCGGTCGAAGGTAGCGTGACGGCCCAATCGATGACGTGCCCCTCCTTCTTTTCCCCCCAGTGGTGCGTAGCCCGGTCGGCGGGGTCGAGCCCCGGCACGAAGGCGATGAACTCGAGGTACGCGCCGTCGGCCAGGTAAACGAGCGAGTTCTCGGTTCGGCCGTCGGCGTGGCGGCCCCCGGCGTGGAAGTGGAAGACCTCCAAGAACCACGAGGGTGGGGCCGTCAGGAAAGAGTGGGGGACTAGGATCACGATGTGATCGACGAGCGGGGTGGTTTCTGCAGAGGGTGCCATCTCGTATGCGTTACGTGGATTTAGGTTGCTTAGCTGAAATTCGACGATTTGGAAAGGTAGAGTCTTTGGTGCTACATTATATATATATATTTGTGGATGCAAGGTATGGAGGCAGTTAGCTAGGCGTATTACTGATATTACTGATATGTCGTGCTCGGTTAGCTTAAATGACGTGACTCATAGTCTGTAGGTAGTCAATCGGCCTTCACTCGGGAGGGTAGAGATCTAAATCGTATTAGGGGTATCTTGGAGTGACAGATTCATATGCATGTGTATATAACAGCTAGACCAAATATCAAATCTAGCTTTGTCTTTTTTTAGTTGCGACTACTTCTTCCAACACTTGCTTCATGACCCTCTCGGCTTCTTTGGGGTCGATTCTTTCCTCGGCACCCAGCTTGATCATTCGACCCACTAGAAACATTAGCTTCCCTTGGGGGTATTGCTTATAGTCTACGAACTGCTTCACGACATCGTCTTGACCCTCGACTACGGTACGTGCGAGCTCAACGTATTCTTCTTCATCAAGCTCGTTAAACCATAGGTTCTCCTCGTTGATCACCGCGTCAATTGTAGGATAATCTTCCGGTACCCTTCGACGGAAGACGGCCCATAGGAGTTCCTTTGCTATTTTTGTAGTGATCTTGCGCTGGTGGAGGTAAAACAAGATATCGGCGAGGTACCTGACAGGCACACGATCGCATTGGCCGTCTTCTGTAAGGCCCAGATCCAGTGCGTCATCTTCAATGCGCGCTGATGTTAGTCGATCTAATTCGTGCAGAGACCAATTGGCCGCAAGTTGGTAACCTGACAAATATTGGGGAGAATTTGCATTTGCGCCAAATCGTTTGGCGAGGAGGTCAACGACGTTCCAAAAATACTCGACTCGCTTTCCCCTATCAAGTGCTACTAGAGATTGTGCATCTTTAGTCGAGAGCCCAAATCGTTCAATTAATTCTTCGATTTCGGCGTCGGGGAGTTCGCCCATGCGTTCACGGAGGTGATTGACTAAATCGTCGCCGATGATGACAGGAGCTAGGTCAGGATCCGGCATGTATCTGTAGTCAACCTCGCCTTCCTTGCCACGTAAGCGACGGGTCTCAGTCGAACCAATCGACCATCCTCGCGTCTCGCTTGCTATGGTTCCTCCAGATTCGAGAACGGCGATCTGCCTATCCCGCTCAGCGATAATGGCATCCTCTACAGCCTTCAAACTGCTCAAATTCTTGATTTCGGTTCTCTGTCCTAGGGGCGCAGAGGGATCATTGCTTCTTCGAACGGAGACATTGACGTCTGCACGTAGCCCACCGGCCTCCATGCCAAAGACGCATGCATCGACGGCATTCAACAAAACCTGGACCTTCCTAACCAGAGCAGCGGCCGTAGCAGGATGGTGAATATCAGGTAGAGTGATAATCTCAATCAAGGGGACACCAGTACGGTTGAAATCAACCCAGTGGACATTGTCAGGTTGTGCCATGGTTTTGGCCGTATCCTGCTCCATCTGAATTTGCTTGATACCCACGGAAATACCGTCGCCGTCCTCCGCCGCGATTCCGTCCCGAGGTTGAAGTGTGATTTTGCCATCCCGCGCAAACGGTTCATAATACTGCGTGATTTGATATCCCGACGGCTGATCCCAGTGAAAGTAGTGTTTCCTATCGAATCGGCTTATGTTTTGTATGTTACAATCAAGCGCAAGCGCAGCTCTCAATGCCGGGATGAGCGTTTCTTTCTGAAAGATGGGTTGACTGCCTGGCGTGGCCAAGTCAAAGTAGGCGACGTGAGAGTTCGGCTCGTCGTTGAAGGAGGTCGTAGCAGGTGAGAAGAGCTTCTTTGCAGTATTTAATTGCGCATGTATTTCAATGCCCACGGTGAGCTCCCAACCATCAACTACTTGGTTATTTATGTTCTTCTTCTTCTTCTTCTTCCCTGAGGCTTTCAACTTCTTCGCTTCGTCATTCAATTGTTTCCTCAAAGGGACATGAATGGGCGAGGGCGCATTTTCAAGGTGGGAGGAAGCGGCGTCGACGTGGGCAGCTCGACATTGAGATGTCCGAACTATTCTAGGAATAGTTATAGGAATAGTCCTGGTTTGTGCTCGTAAACAACCTCCCGTAGAGAACTGGCCATAAAGCAGGTATCTACTCAGAGAAGCGACTCTAGGCCGCGGCATATCGACCTCTAAGAATGTTAAGCAGCATGTATTATGGTTGTGAGAGAAG
This sequence comes from Rostrohypoxylon terebratum, assembly GCA_022497145.1. Taxonomy (NCBI): domain Eukaryota; kingdom Fungi; phylum Ascomycota; class Sordariomycetes; order Xylariales; family Hypoxylaceae; genus Rostrohypoxylon; species Rostrohypoxylon terebratum. The sequence goes on along the minus strand of MU385929.1, from coordinate 23,026 downwards.
AAAAAAGTGACCTGACCTGATTACTGAGAAAATAGAAGCGCCAAACCCGAACCCTCATGGTGCCCCACTCTGTCCTATCCTGGCAGAAGGGCGTCAGAAAAAGTGCCCTATGTATTAATAGTACCGTAATGCACTGTACATCTCCTGGTTTCTGATTGGTCAACTAGGACAGTGTATAGCAGTATTATTAATACATGGGGCACTTTTTTTGACGTCTTTCTGCCTGGGTTGCAGGGTTATCTACCTAGTGGATACACTTACCTAGTACGAAGTAGTCCATAGTTTGTAGGGCAGGTGCTACGGGGGCTGGGGGTCATTAGACGTTGGAAAATTGGGAACTTACAACCAACTGCCAACCTACAGGGCTAAACTCCACTGAACCAGATCTACGGATAGTGGATCCATATTACCTGGGTACTTTCATATTTAACTATTTAGCGCATCTCGCATCTTTCCGTCTTCAACTTCTCGAAACTTATATCACATCAACGTCAATATCCCAATGTGGAACGTGGAAACTAACTGAAACTTAAAGGGGAAGTATTATCATATACATGGACGTATCGAATCAATCTGAAATTAGGGGGCTATCGGATACGGTTCATCACGACGAGCACACGCGCCATGTGGCCTCGGTCACCGTCAAAATCACTTCGCGTCACTCACACAACTTCGAGAGCCCACCAATCATCTGCCGCGTGATATCTGGACATTACCATGCGGTCGGCTGATATTGGGGGTGCTTCCTCCTTCATCGTTTGGAGCATCCGGAGCACGCTTGGCGCATCTCCTGACCACCGTACCAACCTTAGGGAATTATGATGGGTTATGATGGGTTACGATGGCTGACTCTATCCCTTTTTCGAACCCCTACCCAGCTGTCTTCCTTTTAAACAGTCGAGGGGCTCCCCTCTTCAGCTCTTTTTCCTTATTTAATATCAATCAGGACACCTCATAGGACCACATACCCTTCTTCTAGATCATGGTGTGTGTGGACTGGCGTCGCAGAATCCCATCATGTTCACCCATCGCCATCGCGCTTCGTGTACTTCCCACCTCCGTGAGACACATGTCCTTCGAGTAGTGATTCATAGTGTTTAGGAGCTTTTGCTAGTTTGATTCTTCGTTCTCAATCGTCATTAATACATAGCAAATTTGGATATCTGTCACTATTCTGTTCGTCCTTGGTCAATCTACTACAGAGCTACTACCTGATTAGGATATCCCGTATACCCGTATGCCCTATACCCTATACCCTATACCCATATACCCACGTTATCATTCTTTATGGACGGCTACCTACAGCCCAACACTGCGAGGTATGCGTGTTTTACGCCGTGTTCGCATGTCTTCTCTCCCTTCACCGCGGGGTCAAAAGTCCATTTGTTGAGAGTTTTTTCAAGAGCCGCGCCTTAGTCTCCGCTGATGTCGTTCCAAAGACATTATCGTTCTGCTTCCGTTCCGGCTTCTGTCGATCGAGGTGCCTCTCGGCACGTCACTGCTGAAAACGCCATGGCCGACGATCAGGACCATACCCGAAGGGAACCCCCTAACTTTCAACACCCTTTTCCATCAAGGAGAAAAAGCATTCCAAGACGTAACACCGATAACAGACCTTGGGACCCCACCTTTAAGTATAACCCAAACAATCTGAGTCAAAATAATAGGAGATTCTCTAGTGTTTTGCGGGCTTCCCCTGAGCCTATACTGGACCCTACCAATCTACCCACATCACCTCCCACTTTCGGCGAAGGGATAGGCAATGGCCAAATGCCCGTCCGAGGGTTTGGTCCCGAGGATCTCAACCGACTGAATATCTCGCAAGACAATGATAACCTGTCCAACTTAAGCACGGCATCGGTCGCGTCCACGAGCCTGGCAACTGGTGGTCCAAGTTCTCACGGCTCAAACAGCTCGGTGAGAAGTGGCGTCACAGAGAGGCCTTTCCAGAATGGGGACAATACAGGGAAAGCAAAATCGAGGCGCAAGAGGTTTCCGCAAAGAAAACCCAATGCTCTCAACTTTTTAGATTCCGACTCTCCCGATGTGACTGCGGAAAGTATTCGCAGGTCAATGGAAGAGGCATCGTGTCGATCGCCAACCTCTCTCCAAGGTCAATCGCCATCAATCCGTAGCGCATCTACGGCAACCACCGGTTTCCGAGACGATGCTCCGGGAAATGTTGGCGAGCATGAAGCCGACCGAAACACGAGCCCGGAGCGAGGTGTCGATGGCGTTGGTCGTCAAAATGGCGGGCCTCGGTCGAAGTCGGGTCCGAATAGGAAACGAAGTTATGGGTTCCCGGACATCTCACGAGGAAACCCTGAAGGCCCAAACACCCCACCAGCCGAACACGCCTCACGAGAGCCGACCCGAGGTCGGTCTCAGACTGTTTTAAGACCGGAGGGATTGCCGTTAACAGGCTACGAGCTTCTTGCTTCGAAGCTTTCTATCTCTCCAGCAAATCAATCTGGACCGCATCTCCGACCTATCTTTCGTCGATTTGAGATGTTAAATCATAGGTTGTTGTTGTACCTCCAGGATGAGATTTGCGAACTGGAGGAACAGCTCCATCGACTTGATGCGGCAGATACACAAAGTCGTCGCATCCCAGGACCGGATTCCTTTTTCCCGGCGTCGCGAAGAGCAGAGTATATGGCAGGCGGCGAACTCTACTGGCATAAGACCGACGTCCTCGGTAAGATTGGATTTAAATTGGAACAATACAGTAAGACTTCCCCTTCACTCAATCGCTTCTAGTGTAGTAACTCGCTTATGCGGATAACCGCTTAGATCGCCTTCTCTCTTCGTGCAGAGAAACACAAGGAATGCCAGTTCCGTCATTGGAAGACATTCGCGAATATCGCAACTACCTAGCCACCCATGCTCCGATCGCAGAAATTGAGAGTCGTTTTCTCGATATATCAGACGACCTAATATGTGTCAGCGACGAGTACCAGGAGGTTATCGAGGAGGAACCCGTCCCGACTCCAATACCGCATGCGAGTTTCTCGATGGCAGAGCCCCGAGCTATATCTCCTATCAGGTCTCGTCCTGTCTCGCCCTACCAACAAGACCGACCCATTTCACCATATCGACAGGATCGACAGGAGGGTAGCATCATAACCGTTGACACGGTATACGATGACAACCAGGTCATCCTATTATCTATTGCAATCACTGTAGCTGTTATCATTCCAATTTTAACGTTCTTGATCATTCCGGGATATCTTGGTAGGCTGACTGTGGTTATTCTGGTTGGCCTCGGTATTCTGGGGGCCCTTTTCCAGGGGCAGATAGTGGCTATCCGCACCTGGGAGCTTCTCACCTGCGTAGGCCTCTACGGTGCTGTAATGGCCGTTATCGCGGGAATCGTGTGATCGAAATGGTCCTTGTGCTCAGGAGGGAACGTCACGAGGACAATATAATGTCTAATTCTCTTACCACTTACCCAAGGTCAATTAACAAAATCACCGTCTACAAACCAATATTATCTCTACAGAGACCCAGGGGCTTGGAAATCATGGATATGGGTGTCACGATAGGAGAGGGCAGGGTGAGGAGGAAATTGGCTGTGCCGACTACGATCCGATCTATGGAGGATTTGCTTGAATAAGAATTTGTAGGAACAGGCTTGGCGTTAAATGTACAATACACGTAAGTTACCGAAGACCTCCAGGCTCTGAAACAATCGCTATGATGTAGGGGATGTATTTTCGGTTGGATAATATTTGATTAAGATGAAAGAAGTCAACTGGTTACGATTTACAAGAACTATTCATAAGTACCAAGGTCAGACATCAACACTGGTAAACCAGACTTCCAGTTGCCTTGATGAAAGCCTGAGGGCTAGATTGGCGTAGTGGGTGACGACCGATACGGAGAGAGTTTCATTGTCGAGTTGAACAAGGATGGCGAACCAAACTCGCGAGAATAGATGATTCTTCACGCTGGGCGCGACGGAGTCTTAGAAAAGTAGGAGGTCTTCCAAAACCCGGAAGACCTATGAAACGGAATGAGACCCGACCTCGTAGTAGCTCAAATGGAGATCCATACGACAATAATCGAAACGATGATTGAGACTGCTAGAAAGTTCGGTATCGATTTCTGTCTGAACGCGGCCTCGGCAACGCCTATTATCAACTCCGTGTATCGTCACCTTGCTCACCTATTGGTCAACGAGTCGGAAGCCGCCATTATGTCCGGTGGAGATAGGGAGGAGGTTAACGAGAATACCTGGGACACCATTGCCCAGGAATTCTTGAATCGCGGAGTCAAGAATGTGGTGATCACTCTTGGCGCGAAGGTTGTATTCTACGCGACGAAAGAAGAGCAGGGTCTTTGCCCTGCATTCGACGTCAAAGTTGTAGATACCACCGGCGCTGGGTAAGTTCTATTCTTTCCATATGTAAGACTTAACAGCTAGAGGGGCTAATAGATACGACTAGAGATACTTTCACTGGAGAATATACTTCAGATTTCTTGCGCCAGAAGGCTCAGGGTAAATGGAACATCAAGAGTGCCGTCATTCGCTCGAACAAGGCCGGCTGCAATAACTATCCAAAAAATGAGAGCTCGAGGTAGGATTCTATGGTCTGATGGATTTGTCGAGTTTAAAGCACCTCTGAAATCTACTGATCCATGCTTCACAGTATGGTTTCCCCTCACCCGTTGTTATTGTTAGTTAGTTAGTCGCTGTAGGTCGCGTGAATGATTATAATCTGGACAAGGTAGGGTGAGCTTCCCGAGTATAATAGGAAATTAAATCAGTACTACCTATATAAAATTGATTGAAGGTTTTCTAAACAAACTTGGAAGATACTGTAAGCAGATAGCCTAGTATGAATGAGTAGTCACAATGTAGCTGTGAAAGAGAAAGTTGGCGATTCTGTAATTGGATGTGAAGATTTTTCAAACCCCTGAAGTCATCCCCAAATCCCTGGCTCTTCCACTCTTGAAGATAACTACATGGATGATTTTCACGAATTGACTCAAAAAAGTCTAAGGGATTAACCTAGAGAGGCATATACATCGGTAAAACCTTCTATCGTTGAAACGCTTGAAATTATTTACAGTAGCTACTAGGTAGGTATAGATACATACCTAAAGTATAATCTACGAAGGCTTTTCATTGCTCAGTAACAGTGTCATCTCGTCGCCACCATGCCCGTTTTCCGAGGCCCACCACAGCGGTGACCGGCCGTCGTCATCAGTCGTACCAACATGTGCACCATGGTCTATAAGTAATTTCACAACCTCTAATTGCCCCTCTTCCGCGGCAAACGACAGCGGCGTTCGCCCGTGCTCCTTATCTACTGCCTCGGTATTTGCGCCAGCCTTGAGCAGTATGTCCACTACAGACGCATATCCTTCCTCGGCAGCCCAGGACAGCGGCTCGCGGCCTTGGTGACGATCAGGGATATCAATCTTCGCTCCCTTATCAACTAGTAATTTCACGACATCGATGCGCCCCCTTGCGGCCGCCCACGACAGCGGGGTCCGGCCGTACTTTTGGTCGGATATTTCGATATCCGCGTTCTTTTCGAGCAGTAAATTCACAATGCGAAGGTCACCTCTCGACGCTGCATAGGATAGCGGTGTCCGACTTGAGTTATCAAGTGCATTGATATTTGCGCCCCTGTCTAAGAGAAGTAGTACAATGTCTTCGTGGCCTTTGGAAGCAGCCCATGAAAGTGGTGTCATGCCATACTTCTGATCAGCTGTTTCAATACGTGCGCCTCTATCGAGAAGTAGCTGTACAATAGCCCTAGGCCCGTTGCTTGTCGCTAATAAGAGCGGCGTCATGCCATCTCGATCTATGTTCTCGATGTCTACATCGCTTTGAAGTAGCATCTTTAAGGTGGATATGTCTTTGCTCAAGACCAACCTTGAAAGTAGGGTACGGCCGTTCTCATCTTTCGAATTGACATCGGAACTTCCCAGGATGATAGTATTTGAACTTCCCTCTCCGGCTAAAACTGCATTTTTTGCTTCTTGAAAGTGCAAAAGCACCGGGTCTAGATCACTGGACTTCTGCTTGAAAGGATCGTATTCTTCTTTCCATATCCTCAACGACTCTAGCCATTCGAAAGCTACCATAGGAGGAGGGATTTCTGGGGGAACGTATTTGGGAAAATCCTTGTCCCACACTGACTCTGGGCCAGGTACTAGTAAGGAGGCCAGGTCTTCATGGGCCAATGTCGACCAGCCCTCCGGGGGTAATGCGGTCTCATGCAATAAATCTATTCCGCTCGGAGGCCGAGGGACGGAATTCTCATTCAAAATACGATTGAAAGAGTCATTCATCGCGACTGATTCACCGTCAGTCTCCAACATCGCCGGAGAGTTATCAAGGCATGGCAAAGATAGCAGCGCGAGGGATTTGATGTGGTTTGCGATGTGATCAATTAAGAATTCGTTAACTTCTTCTGGTTTCCCCATCTCCTTCTCCACTAGAGGCTTTATCCTCTCCGGGATTTGCTCGCAAAGCGGACACACAAAGCGCTCACGAAGAGCGACTTGCTGTTTCCTAGGAGATAGTGCGTCGAGTTGGGCCTTGGTTGGCTCAGTCAACTTGCGCTTGGGGTGGGAATCGAGGTTCTTCATGTGCGCCCTCCACTCCCAGTCCGTATCGAATCGTTCAGGGGGGTCATGGTCGATGTCACAGTACCAAATGGTGGCATGGACCTTACGCATCCAGTCCTTCGAATGCTTACTATCCATGTGTAGCTTCCATTCGTGACGGCGGGTGAAGAACACTAAGGCCTTAGCACACTCGGGAAACAGGCAAGCATAAGGCTTGATGTCCTCATCAACGTGACGTACCCAGTACCTATTTACATGATTATCCCCCCGCTCCAGCAGCTCTGCACTGTCCAGAGGCATTAAGCAATAGGGACATTGAACTCGTGTTTCACCGGGATTTGCTTTTGGAGGTGATGGATACTCAAACGAGTCTTGTTGATTATATGTCGTGGAAATTGTGCTAATGGCCGTTGAAAGGGCTGGTCGTCTAGGAAGGTGAAGATGCTTCAGGGCGGGAGCTGCTGGATCTGGTCTGGAAGCTTTCGTTACACCACTTGCAGGACCGCCGAAATTATGCAGCGTCCTGCCCCTGGGTGTTTGGTTCTGTATCAGTCTAACGTCTGGCTCGGACATATGTCGTTGTTGAGGCGGTGGGTTCTTATCAACAACCCGCCTTACGGTGAGCTTCTTTGCATGTCGGTGTTTCTGAAGAAGCATCCTGCGCCGCACGGCGATGGAATCTCCTAATTGCTGGCATAGCGATTTGCGGGTGGATGGAAACCTAAAGTGAACCAAGGCCGAGACGTCTCGGCGGAATACAATGTCTTCATCGGTAAGGAATGTCGCAATATTAAATTCGAGCTTTTTGGCAGAGGCCTTCCTAATTGCTGCTGCTATAAAGTGTAATCTATCAAGCGCCGAGTCGACTGCTCGTGAGACGTCTTCCCATTTTGACTCAATAGCTTCTCGCTCTTTCGGGTCTATCGTTGCTGGATCAAGACAGCGTGCCAATTCATCGTCTACGTTACAATTCACTAACAAAATAAGCAGCAGGTATGTATTAGCGAACACCTGCACTGATTTAATGGATTGGGCTTGTTCAAATCGGATTGGTGCGAGATCTGCACTCACATCGCTGCAAATTTCTTAGGATCATTTCGAGCAACTCAATTACCATAGATGATATATCTGTCAGACCTGTAAGTCGAGCGTCTAGAGATGAATCCATCAATGATAAAGCCCCCGTATAGTCTATCCAGAAGGAGAAGCTATTGCGAAGACCTAGAAAATCGCGATGGTCGCGAGCAGGATCCGGCTTGGTCTTACGACCGAGTGCGTCATCTCGAGGGGCGAATAATCGAGTAAGAATCCATTCATCGTGTTTAGACGCCACCTGGTCGAAGGCCTCGAAACATTGGTATGTGATATCGAATATGGCGGTTGACAGCTCCTCCGCCCGAGCCATTATGGCCTGAGGATGAGAGCGAAGGCATTAGAAAATATCTTGCACGCTATAGAAGATGTTTCCGCCACATTTGGCAGTGCGGGGCTCTCGCCAGACTGTCGCAAGGGCTATGGGATTTACATCTAGTTGGTTAGTTGGTTAGTTAGTAGGTTGGGCCGACTGTGGTCCCAAATTTGGGTGATTACGTCGCTTGCCCCCCCTGTGTATAATCACTTGGCAGGTGTGTATAATTGCTTTTGGCCCCCGGTTTTACCGTCACTTCGCTTTCCATTCACCACTACCTTCCAGCTTTCTGTTCTTTCTCTCGTACAACATTTCCAAACCCAAGATTATTGCAATATCAAGGGTCTCATCGGTCTGAGACCTATAATACTGCGCCATGACGGATCTGACACTTGTCCGTGCAAGATGGGACTTCCTCTCCACCATTCACCCGTTATTCCTCTACGCAGAGAGCTTTCCGATGGTAGAAGATGCGGATGGTAGACGTTATGGTTACATGACAGGTGACGAGGTTAACCATTTGAAGAACGAGATTACGATGCTTCGAAATGACTTCAAATTAAATATCATTAAACAGCAGCAAGTCGAATTTGATTTGTTAACCGCAGGAGATTCCATAGTCGAAGAGCTGCAGTTTGGTTTGGAAGAGTTGCTAGGAGAATTAGAAACTTTGGTTGACCCAAATGTCCTCGATAGCGAAGAACTTGGAGTGAGCAGTAACCCTTATAGCCCTTATAGGGCATTTACTTATTCCCATCCATGGATCCATGGATCCAGTAGCCCACTAGAATTAAGCTAGTAAACGAGCGCTAACACGAGGATTTAGCGCACAGACGCAGCGGAAGCGTTGTCTTCTTTTCCAAAGCTCATCGCGCTGCGGAATCTCCTTCGACAGCAAGACAATACAGAATCGGAAGATCAACTAACCACAGAAAGCGACCCAGCTTTTCACGGGGTTTCCCAAACAATATTTGCCCAATCGACAGAATCGAACCGTGGAAAAAGGTACTCATTTACCTCATTAGCACAAGCAGCTATTTATATATCGTTTTCAAAGGAAGTCTACAGTATAGAATCATGTCGCCGGGTAGTCAGCCGCTTTGGCAGGGTCCTAGACAGATTATTGGGGGACACAGTAGGATCATGGGCGATGGAAGCTCAGATGTTGGATTACACAGATCAAGATGTGGAAGCTATCGAACATGCCTATGGTTTCGCTTCGGCATGCACATCGCTGTTTAATCAAATGGCGAACAGTAATAACTGCGGAACCTTACACCAGGCTCGACTTCATCTATCCGGATTTAAGATGGATGAATTGAGAATGAATATTGATACATGCCAGGAAACAGGTTGTATATCAGCTTCATTTATTCGGTGAGTCTGTACCAGGTGTCATTTCCAGAAACTGAACATGACTGATTGTCTTCTAGTTCATATGATGAACCATCACCGGAGCCGTTTGATTTCGGGGAAATATGCTCGCAGTATCCAGTAAACTCGGCGGAGTCTGATATATTACGTATCGCATTTAATCCAGATGGCATGTGGGCATACCCGGTCGATAATAGCGCTGGGGTCGACTCTTTCTTAAATTCCGACAGATACCAATACGCGTCACTAGACAGTATTCTTATTCATCAAGATTGCCTGACTCCAAAATACAGGAAACTTATAGGAGTTCTTTTAGCAGCATCCCTCTTTCAACTGGGAGACAGCCCCTGGATCGAACAGCAATTAAAGCCCGACACAATCTTCGTGCCTTTACCACCAGACCGCGCGCGACTTCAACAGTGGTGCCCTCGAGTCATTTGCGACTTATTGCCAAAAGATGACGAAGAGAAAGACGAGGAGAAAGAACTTATGCTGCAAAGTGATACTATCGCCGCTTTCGGGGTTCTCGTCCTAGAACTTGAGGCTGACCGCCAAGCTCCCTGGGATCCCTCAGATAATGACTGGCTCTCTGGGGAAAAATCAAACCAAGTACGCCTAGCTCGCATACTGAAATCCTGGGAGGAGTTAATCAGCGACGATTACCGAGGCGTCGCGAGAGCATGCCTTGAATTTACTAGCTTAATCGATTATGTTAATCATTCGGACATTGGTGCGGACAAGAAGGGTCTTGCCATCATTTACAAATGTATTCTAGAACCCTTGTTCCGACACATGATGAAGAGCTTCGGAACACTCGGTCCTCTCTTCAAGGGCATGTTTGGTCCTGTTCGTAGTTTATCGGCCCCTATGAATCTTTCTGCATCCAGCACCGCCAAGCGCATTCTATTTGACGATGACGAAGCGACGTCAAAGCCTGCTGATCAGTAAGTCCTACCTATCCACCCGATCCCATCAACATAAATGATCTGTAGTTCTAATGATTTTTGCCACATGTAGAATTTCAGCTGGCACATTCCTTTTAGATTTGAAGCCTTTCTTCCAAATGATATCGCAATTACATATGAGCGAGGGCGCTAGCCTGGCAATACCACGGAGACGAGAGAAGATACGCATAGCCGTCCTTGACTCCGGAATAGACGAAACAGACCCAAAGATTCGGCCTGCTCTGAAATTTGGTCGCATTAGGACGTGTAGAAGTTTTGTTGGTCGGCCCGACCAGTGGCAGGACAGTCATGGTCATGGAACACATGTGACACGCCTTCTCCTAGAGACTGCCCCACGTGCAGAAATCTTCGTAGCTAAGATATGTACGGGGAAGATGATAAACGATGAGTTTATGCCTGGTATTGCAAAGGTAGGATCGCCCTGTTTTATATACATAGGTAAACAACACAGAAACGGTATGCTAAAACTCTCACTTATAGGCGATCGATTGGGCCGTGGAAGAATGCGACGCTGATATTATCTCCATGTCTTTCGGGTTTGAGGAGGAGAATGAGCTGATAGACAGTGCGGTAGATAATGCTATAGAAGCCGGCAAGCTGATATTCGCTGCCGCCTCTAATAATGGTGGCATAACTGGACGCGCGAGACCTGCGCGCTATGAGGGAGTCATATGTGTCCACGCTACCGATGGCAAGGGGAACAAGGGCGGTATGAACCCAACCCCATTGATTAATGACGATAACTTTGCCACGCTCGGCGTAGCGGTGCCGTCCAAATGGAAATCGAAGGAAGTCTGGAAGACTGGGACCTCTTTTTCAACACCTATAGCCGCTGGTTTTGCCGCAGATGTCTTAGAGTTTATAAATTGGAGGTGTACTCGCCTCACGTCAAGGAAGCACAAGCTTCTATACAAGAAGCGAGGAATGCAAGCTATGTTTCGAAAGATGGCAGAGCACAGGGATGGGTACGACTTTATTCATCCAGGGAGGTTATGGCAGAATTGGCATAATATTTTGAAAGTGGAGCGCGATGCTGCGCAAACTATCGAGGATGTCATGCAGAGTCTGTAGTTCCAACTCAATGATTCACCTCCATAAATGAACACTTTCTAGTTCTAAGACGTTATATAGATAGCAACTTGAAGAGAGACCCTAAGTACTATGTTTTATCATGAATCAAAGTCGAGAGAAGTAGCTATTTCGGTTAGTGGATATGAGCTGTCTTGTAGGTACCTATTTACCCACCTACATACGGGCTAGTACCGATATATGGCTAGAGACCTCCAGTCTCTCCGTCTCGCACTAATGTACTATGAACACAAATGAGGCTCCGGCCTAATGCTATAAGCAGGGGGTATGTCGTTAAACTTGGCAGTTCGACGGTCTTCTGCTTCCCGACCGGGGTCTGGTCGGGTATTATGATTGGAGGCGTGACTCAATATTGAAAGCTCACAGACCTGCAGGCAGCGACCGTTCAGCTCCACCTAAGCGCTCTACTACAAACCTTTAATCTATGTTACTTATGCCTCATTTTCGCAGCCTTGCAAGTTTCACTGTTTGATTTAAGTATAATCTTATTCGAATAGATCTCTAAAAAGCCTCAACAGTTTCCAACAAGATGAATTTTGGTTTGAGGACTGGCCGCAAAGCCCTCAAGCAGCAGCAGCAACCAACCTACTACCTAGCACCAAATTTCACAACCCGCCCTTTTCCGAATGGACCCCTTGAACTTGGTACACTTGTTGAAGACACCCAGCAATTCCAGCCTTTGAACCAAGGTGCTAATCGCATTCAAATTCCTCCCGGGCAGCGCTACTCGGATACGAAAGAAGACATTTACGTTGGCCTCAAGCATTCGCGCAACGGCGAAGCGGGCTTCCTTGCCAAGGTTTTTGAGGGATGTCTCGGTGCTGAAGCGAGCCTGAAGGGAGAGAAAAACGAAGAAGACGTATACACCATTCAAAAGTTGGAGACAAGTTACTTCTACCCGCAGGTTAGCTATATCAAGAAGTGTCTTCGGCTCTCGGACATCGAAGACTATCTCGAGATGGGGGACTACAAGGAGCCTGTGTATCTAATTACAGGGCTTAAGATCGCGTGGGGGGCAACTATATCCTCGAGTGCTCATAGCGGCTATGCGGGCAAGGGTGAAGCTGGTTTAACGATACCTGGACCAATTGATGTGGATGTCAAAGCCAAGGCGGAGGTTGGCAAGGGCTCCACCGCATCATCTTCATTTAGAAAACCTGCTGACTTCGTGCTGGGGATTCAAGTGATGAAGATTTATCACATAAGGAAGATTTTCGGCTCAGGACGGGTTCTAGCTACTTCAAGGTTGACTAAAGGTGCTGTGCTGGTAGATGATGAGGAACCCGAGGATGAGGATGAGGGTGAAGACAGTTTCATTGTTGCGGCTCTGGATGATGCCGAGATTGAAAGTCTAACCCCACTATATGAGAAAGACTCGCAGGGTCAAGATGAGGAATAATTCGGGCTCAAGCCAAAACCGGCGCAGACTTCGCATCATGTGCATTTGAAGTAGACTAACATCTAGACTCTGCCACAAGTTCTAAGTGTTGGTGATTATAGTTAGGTAGGCATTATAGTTCACTTATGGAGAATTTGGTTATGCTGACGGCCGGTGCCGTATTGAAGGCGCCCCGGAGCGGACCTTGTGTACCCTAGACTCTAGTACCTACCTACCTAGGTAACTTTCTAACAGGAAACAGGTAGCCGGACTTTCCTTCCTGCGAAAAGTCCGCGCCGGACCGGCTCTCCACCCTTTGACCGAACTAATTTTAGTGATGTCCGGTCCGGCATACCACCCGGAGAGGTCAAATCACCTAAATGCGGATAGGGTATTGAAGAACCATATTTTCTATGGTTGCAGAATACTTTCCCAGCCGCTGCGCTCAGATTTTGCCGGTTATCTTGATTCTGCGGACGAGCTTCCACTTAAAGACACGACACGCCTGGGGTAATCATTGCGACGCCTAAGTGTAATATCCCCGCCATGTTGTTACTACGATCGTTACTCCGCCACCAACAACTTCGGTTACCTCTTAGACGGCCCTGAACTCCCATAATACAACTTGGCGGAAAAAAATACTTGGTGATGCTGGGTGATGTTGGGTGATTGGAAAGTCATTGATTTATTTTTGCAGGTACCTACCTAGTACTAGTACCTACCGGTAAGTAGATAAAAGACAAGTCGTCGATGTTACGTGGCAGCGAACCCAGCAGTTGTTTGCAGGTCTCGGACGGCAGACAATAGAGCTCCACCCTATCTCGATCGATAGTTTCCGATCTGGCACTTAACAAATAGTGAGGCGACCAACAAATTTACCACATTGATCATAACGATAATATTGTCGCTTTTCATATTAATTCACAGGTTATTTCCATCTTTATGTTTGGTAAATTGTTGGTTCGTCAAAACAATGCTAGGTTGGCGTACTTGAGCAGTCGAATCGGTTCAGCATCGTTATGCATCGCATCACCATTTGGTCTCTGATTCGCTAGCTATCATCGGACATGACAGCCAGCTCAGCCGATGGTGCGGCCTCAAATGCCTAAGTCAGGCTGACTGCACAGGCCTCCACAACTCTTAAATTCCATTAAATCAACCAGAGAACAACTTCAAATCTTTATCCATCAGTCTCGAATATTCTGAAAGTCACCACAATCGACATCTTACCGTTTTTCAATCTTTAGTCACCATGACACAAGGCAACAGTTCTGGAAAATGGCGATGCGATTGCGCGGTGGTTTTCGCCACCCCGCAATCATTTGGGGAGCATGTTCAAAAGACCGGTCATATGAAAGCGAGATGGTGCACATTGTGTAAGCGCCTGTTTGCTTCAAAGGAAAGTCTTTCGCAGCACAAGAAAACTGCCGCAAAGCACAAGAAGAGTCCTGCAGTCCCAGCAAAGGGCAACGCCAACATTCCTCTCCCTGATAAAAAACCCCAGGCAGAGAAGCCCAATGCCAATGCTGTCCCGAAGAAGCCGGCGCAAGTTCCCAAGACCGCTAAGCCATCCACTATGGCTGCTGGAAGTTCCAAAGGGAACAAGAACACCACTAGAAATCCCACAAAGAGTAATGTCTCTCCCCGTAATTCTATCTTCCACAGACCTATACGACTAACTCAACAAGATCCCACAGCTGTTGATTATACTGCTAATCAGCTTCCAAAAGCTGTACAAGTCCCTTTCTCAACCTATCAATTAGTGCCCATGCCCATGCCCATGCCCATGACCGAACCTTTAAATCCCCACTCAATCAAATACCCATGGGTGTCGGGGCGACAAGATGCTAACCTAATCAACACGGCAACGACCAAATGCCACAGCGAAGTTCGCTTGCTGGATCAAGGCTATTATACAGGCAATCCCCTGTTCCGAGGTGATCATAAATTTAGCATCAAACAATTCGTTTCTACACCGGCCAGGGTACAGGGGTCGATGAAGCGCAAGGCCATCGCACTCGACTGTGAGATGGTGGGGGTCGCCGGCGGCAAAGACGAGCTCGCGCACCTCTGCGCCGTCGACCTGTTCACCGGAGAAGTCCTCATCAACTCTCTTGTGGATCCGACCCAACCCGTCAAGGATTACCGGACTCGGTGGAGCGGTATCACGTTGACGAAGATGGTGACAGCTAAAGCGAGCGGGAAAACCCTTGACGGTTGGCCGGCGGCAAGAGAGAAGCTGTTCGAGTTCGCCGACGAAGATACCATACTGGTCGGTCACGCCCTCCAACATGACCTGAGAGTCTTATATATTGCCCACAGGCGAGTCCTCGACTCTGCCGTTCTCGTTGCCGAAGCCGTCTTCGGTAGAGCGCAGAGGCTCCTACGGTGCTGGGGCTTGAAGAATGCTAGCCAAGATATCCTCGGCATCAAGATACAGACTTCTAAAATGGGTCATGACTGTCTCGAGGATACGCTTGCTACCAGGGAGTTGGTACTCTGGTGCCTTCAAAACCCCGAGAAGCTCTCGCAGTGGGGCAAAGACGCCTTGGCCAAATACCAGGAGGAGAGGCGGAGGATTGAGGAACGCAGAAGAGCCAAGGAAAAGGCTCGGAAAGAAAAGGAGGAGAGGGAGAGGCGAATCGAGAGAGAGAAGGAGGAATCTTCCGTCGCATGGTCTCCAGCTGTGGCGTATAGTCATGGTGGCAGAGACAACGACTACGATGATTATTACCATGACTATGACTTGGACTACGCTCAACTTCATGGATCAGCATATTTTGGGGGACTGCATCCACACGATTATTATCATGGTGGGTTTCGTGACAACGACTCACTGTGGGCGGATCCGGATTATTAATTGGTTGCGGAAGGCTTATTATCACGCCAATCAGTTACTGGTGCTTGGGCATAGACAGTACTATGTAAACTTTAATGGGGACTGTGTCTGGTCATGCACATGTGGTTCTTTTGTTTAGGCGCTAATTCGAGAAACATCATGTTATTATCATGAACTAAGTTATCTACTACCTGGGTGCTATTATGAATATTCAACCCCTGGCACGGTTTCCTTCTGTAACGCGTTTCCAAAAAGATTTCTTCTTCTTTACTTTGCTTTTCATCTCCCCTGTTGGCTTCATCTGTTCAGGCTTATCCTCAGGGGTTTCCGTATACATATCATTGGGTCTATTACCGGTAACTACATCGAATGCCTCTCTCCATGCATGTCTGACTGAAACGTTGACAGCTTCGATGTCAATATCAACCATATAACTCTTCGAGGACCTTAACATGACAGGTGTACTAGATATGCGAACGCTATGGTATGGCAGCTCGTATCGACCTACTTTCGAAGGTTCAAATTGAGATTCCATTTCTCCAAAGTTGATTTCCCCCACATCAATATTAGCATCGATTTGCATCGCACCAAATGCAACATCCAGACCGCTAAGGGTACCAATCATTACGGCTAGCCGCTCTCCATCATTGTGCTCGAAAAGAATGGCTGCGGAAAGTTGCCTGGGTGTTCTCAGAACCCGAAAGGATATAGGATATTGAACTGGGACCCAGGTTCTGACAGAGTCCTTCGACGGCAAGACAGGATCATTTTTATCTTCAGTCGCCAATATCATATGTAATACCCTGTAGATCTCTCGGGGAGGGCCTGTTCTGAGTTGGACATGGTGTTGGAGAAAGGCTCCCTCGAGCGATATTGTCTCTGGCCTCTGGCGGATATACACAGTTTGGAGATGTCCCCGTCTCTGAACACTGGCGAACTGTCCTAATCTAATGCGAGCGTATTGCTCGTCAGTCTCCGACAGCTTTTTTAGGTAAATGGCGAGGAAACTCGAATCCTTATAATCTGGTGGGACGGGGCAGTCAAGGGTCGCCACGAACTCGTTTTCGCCTTCGCTTCGTGCGGTTAAGTGGAGCTCAATTCTTAAGCCACGGTTAGTTACCGTGTATGGAGTACGAGGTTCCCAATCTTGGTAAGGGAGGATCGATTGAGAATATGAGAAGCACGATGGCTCTGGTGCTAAGAGTCCCCCCATGATATCTGGGGGCGAGCTTGGGTTTACCCAAGCGAATAAAGATTGATCGTCTGATTGCTTCATGATTTCTTCTTGCAGTCGTATAAATGCCTTCTCTCCCCCTTCACCGTATAACATGGGCATGTTCACCGAGAAGATACCCATGAGGCAATACGCCCTGTCTTCGGGTCGGGTTGTCACCCTCTTCGCCGCCCACGACATTCTTCTCGCCACACTTGCCGATGTCAGAGGACGCTCTCCAAGTAGGATTTCCTTATCAATGCCGGTTATATCGGCGAGTAGCACACAAAGTAACCTCTTCTCGCCGATAGGAATCCAATCACCGGAGAAGAATATCACCTCTGCCGGCGCGAGAAGCTCTTGCAGCGTCCAACCACGAGTAAACCATTTATCGTTCGCAAATATGTGTTGAGCCTCTTGTGTGTCAAGTTCATTTGGCGAATTAAGTAAGAAGGCATAGCACACCGCCGCATCGCGATACCACACGAACATAGAATTGATGGCTTCTGATAGCTCAGCACTGCTCCGCTTGTCGATACAACATGAGTCGATCCAGATATAATCGTAGCCGGAGTCGGCAGCTTGGATGCAAGCACCACGTATCTTTGATAGTGATGCAAGGGTAGCGGGATCTTTATGGTATGCGTTGTTGGCCGTGCCATTCTCAATGTCGTCAAAAACAATCTCGTTTTCCTCCCATGTGTGTGACAAAATGGCATATGTGGGCAACTCGTTGGACGTTTTGTCCACCAGTTTCAGTATACCGGTCTCCTTGGCAGTGTGAGTTTCTAGGAAGCGCATCTCTTTCGCCTGCTCTGTGCTCTACCTAGGTCCTATGTTCTAGGTATGCTCATTTTATGGATTTGCTATCGATTGAGTAGAAGGAGCAGGAGAGCTTTTGGAACGAATAAGCCGATCTACTGATCTAGTTAGAGTGTGGGGAGAGATCCGCTGATGAATGTATGAATGTAGTATGAATTCCCTGACAACCGACAACGAAGTCCTACGCCAAGCTCGCCAAGCTTGCCCAGCTCGCCCAGCTACCAGGTCAAGGCGCGAGCCACCGACGAGTCACCTGGGAAAGCCACTCGGTGAGCACTGAGCAGGTGTCTCACTTATTTAACGATCATCTACTATGTATAGCGGTGAATGGTCGACCTCTACTATGTAGTGTAGAGACTACCTAGGAGATGTAATTGATGACTGCATGGAATTTCCCGCGTTTGGGCTCGGGGGCTCGGTAGGATCCTTAACCTAGTTAGATCCTTAGATCCTTAGGTTAGGGAGTTTGAGGTGGTGTGGGATATTATAATATTATAAATGTCATTCATTTTATTAATAGGTAGTTCTGTGTGACAAGAATCGAGCTTATTGTCAAATAATCGAGCCTACATCGATCACGCATTGAAGGTGTATAATTCTAGAATGATTAGGTACCTATTTAGTACTTACTAAATACTTACTAGGTACGCCAAGATGAATACATGGTGTTAACAACAACCCATGTCACCTCGGAAGAACATGTACCCTACCTAGGTCCTACCTAGTAGTACTAGTACCTACCTAGTACCTAGTAGTAGGTACTTAACCGATTCAACTTATAACCTACCTGTACCTAGTACCTATTATGGCAAAGCGGCTGCTGATAGGCAGTACTTAATTAGTTTGAACCGCCAGGCGCCGTTGCCATTTCATTCTCCTCCACATGTCACTTTCACTTTCACGCCAACTCCCCCTATTCCTTTACTCAACTAACAATCAACCTTACTAACCTACTACCTAGTAGTTATATTCAACATTCAACATTCAACATTCATCGAATCAGCTACTAGGTGCCCAATGGATACTCATGAACCTCAACAGAAGGAAGCCCCGAGTGCTGGCAAGTTAAAAGTGGAAAACTTTATTCAAGATGAGTAAGTTATGCATGTGGTGATTCCAATGCCTACTGCCTACTATCTACCTAGTAGTAAGTATTTGATAGTAGTATCATCAATGATATCATGGAAATGCTGCTACCTACTAGCTACCAGGCACTACCTAGTAGGTAGTTGACCTGTTACTTGTACCTATTAACGAAAGTACCTAATGTAGGAATATAATTTTATCTGGCCCAACCCCAAGCACAACCATACAAAGCATGGAGCCGACAATTGTTCGCGAGCAAGATCCTCCGAAAGTCACTCCACTCGAGAACTTGACTGAGACGCCGGCCTGGATCGACTGTCCTTCCTGCAACAGGCGGGCGATGACTAGGATTAGCAAGGAGGGTACCACGATGCAAACGTACGTAACCCCCAACCCCATTTCTGTACCTGTATCTGTACCTAGTATAGTCTTCCATATAAAGTCTACTCAGGTCTTACATATGTAGGTCCTAGGTCCTAGGTCCTAGGTATATGTTACTGCCAAATGCTGAATGCTAAACCCACGGTTTCATAGGGTGGTGGGCTTCTTGCTCTGCCTGTGCTGCGTCTGTTTGACCTGTTTGCCCTGCTTGTGTGGGTGGTTCGAGAACACCGATATTTACTGCACATCCTGTGGCATTAGAATTGCTACCATCCCGGTAGACGGACCAATACAGCTTGCTCCAGTAGCTGCCCGCAACACAAAATAACTACCTAACTACTAGGTAGCCGCGTGTGAAGGCGTCTGGGAATGGGGGAAGGGGGAAATGGGGAAATGGGGGAATGACGGGAATGACTCTCGAATGTAATGAGGGCCAATGTGGGCGCTTTAGAAGGCGCTGGTCCCAGGTCGTGTTGTTGTTGCTGTAAAAGGGGTAAAAAAGGGCGGTAACCATAATATATCCATACTATGTACCTAGTATATTGAGGAAGTCGCTTGGAGGCAGGTTCCTGTGTGTCCTGGCCTAACCTAGGTCCTGAGGTACTACCTACCTAGGTATGGAGGCTATGAGGAAAGTGCGTACGGTATTGTGTGAGGTACTAGGTTAGTATGATTCCTTGAACGGCTCCATTCTAAGAAAACCAACACCATTTCTTCTCTTAGTTTATCTCATATATTCGGTACTATATATCCAATTCTTTTTTTCACTCCTTAATCTGTTGATAATGAATTAAATTTCTAATGGCCGTGCCGTTTAGTGGTTTTCATCATGGAGCCCACCGTGTTTTCGAAGTGCTCCGAGTAAACATGTACCTATCAAGGTTCTTAAGATTAAGGTTACTAGGTAGACTTTAAATCTAGAACCACAGGTTCCCTCTTGCCCTCTAAGGTTACCTATTTCCCCGATTACGTAACCACATCCCACTAACCTTAGGCGTAAATTACCTAGTACTTATGTTTGGAAGCAAAGTTATTCTCAACAACAACATTGAAACACTTCTCTCCCATCATCGCAAGTTAACAACAATGGCTTCGACTGAACAATCTACCTCTACTCCCCCTACTTCCATGGCTTCATATGAGGAACCACCGCCAACCATCCAATTTACGAATATCAAGACTCTTTACCAAGCAATCGAAGAGGTTTCCGGAGATTTTCTCGTGGTCCAAAGTATTAACCACTAAATCATTTCTTCTCTTGGATATCCTATATTAATTATTATTGTTAGATGTTTCTCCTCGGCATTTCGAGGAGATCAGTTCCCAAGAACCTCGGCGATTTCGTCTACGCCGTTACCATGCCGACAAAGAGATTCTGATTATCACAATACCCAATGCTTTGCATGAAGCACTCCACATCGAACTATACCAGTCATATGTGTATCAACTTTGGCGAAAAGGCATAGAGAGCTGGAGATCGATTGGGAGTACTACCCTTCGACCAAGAGGTCATCCCGGAGGTGATGGTGGCGAAGGTGATTCAAGTGGTGGCCCACGACCAGCACGTGCTTACAAGGATTCTTGGCCAACCCTAGTCATCGAAGCTGGGGATTCTGAGTCCTTAGGTGCCTTACGAGATGACATGAGATGGTGGTTCTCCGCATCAGACCACCAGGTTAATATTGTCGTCCTTGCAAAGTTTGATCGCTCTGATCAGCGGATCATTATCGACAGATGGGAGGAAGAAGCCCAGATTCGCCCTGGTGCTACAACAACCAGACGACCAGCTTCTAACGCCGTCAAACCTGTACTACGGCAAAGCATTACTATCACGCGAGATGCAGCTACCGATTCGTGCCATGTCGCTAGAAGCGCATTGGTGCTTTCGTTCCGACTCCTCTTTTTACGGGATCCAGGTCCACTGGAAGGAGATTTCATCATCAGTATCGCGGATTTGCAGGCTTACGCACGAAATGTTTGGCTGGTCGTTTGATTTTAAATGAATAAGTCTATAGTGTCACAAACCAACCGACAGGCGGCCACCTGGAGCACCCAAGGAGTGGAACCCCATAAACCAATCACGGTTAAACCGCGGCGTAGAATGATCTATTGATCTAACTGATCTAGAGCGTCTACCAGATCATTAGATCAATTAGATCAACCAGACCACGATAACCTCAGATACCCAGAAAGGAGGAAGGAGAAGACATCTATATAAACATGGCAGGCCCTCATGTATCTAGTCATTCGTTTTAGTTTTTTAGTTATCAGTCTAAGTCTATTCACTACGAGTAGGGAGAGGACTCCAAGCCTCTCTGACGAACATACTTGATTGATCACATTTGACCTCTACAATTACTGTTACCTTAAAATCAAGACCCCCTTATGAAGCTATACTTACTAAGCCTAAGTATAGGTTCGTCACATATAGCCATCTATCAGAAATAGGAACCCTCGAAATCGACACGGGGATTAGGCAATTGTGGGAGGCTTATCCATTTCCGCTACCACAAGAACTTTTAGATACCCAGATATTGCCTTCACGGTTAATATTTCAATGCATTCTTTGATACGTTAATGCCTACAGAGCGAGACTTGTTCCTGGTTTTCCTTTATTCTCGTCGATGTCATAAATATCCAAGAAGCCTCCCCTTAGATCCTGTCTTGATCTTCCTTACACTTCCCATTAGCTCTAAGAGGAATTGAACTAGATCTATTTGTTACGATCCAAGTAATACATCCGGAGGATAAAACGGACCGAGGGTCACGTGACCCTGAAAAGTGAGTCGATGGAGTCGATCTCCAAATCATCGACTCAACGGTTTCCAAGTCAAATACATGGAAGGAGAATTAGGATATAAAGAATGGAAATTTCCTACTGTATCTAGTTTTTAGTTCTTTAGCTTTCAATCTAAGTATTCAGACCGCACTTGAATATAGAGTCCCAGAAAATCTCTTTTACGAACAGAATCGTCAACCCTACAGTATTGTTACCTTAAAACCAAGTACCCCAGGGTACGTATCCGCTCTACGAAGTCGGTTAGACAGAAGTAGTAGACGGGTTCGTAACACTATTGAGACGGTGCCTGGAAAGCTCCAAGCCTCACTGAGAATTTCCAAATTCCCTCAACGCCGAATTCTGGCCTAGCGTCGTAGGGCGTCGGCCTAAAAGACTACCTAGGATAGATCCCGTATAGACACTATGTGCATAGGTTATACCTATGCGGCTAGTTCATGGGGCTCTTCCATGTTTGCTATCCTGACTTCACATACGCTGAGATCCTGTGGGCGACTTGGAGCCTCTAATTCGGATTTAGGCTCCGGGTTCCTTTCTGTCTCTAGCTCAACAAGTGATAGTCGCCCCCTTTTCTTAATACAATACCATAGCAACACAATTCCTAACAATATTGAAGCACCAGTGACACTGCCAACAATAGGTCCAGCTATCGAAGCTCGATTATTATATGGCACAGTCTCCGGATTGCGGCTTGAAGATGGAGACGGTGCATTCGTTGCTGTGTAATATTAGTAGACGTATTGAATTCTGGAAAGAATTCCTCAATGATTTCCGGATTCCAGCATATTAGATATAGAAAGAACCTACGCACAATTCGTAGTTGTTGCCTCTCCAGTCGGCAGATTTTCGTATGTAGTTGTAAAAATAAAAGTCGTTAATTCCCCGTTCACTGTTGCTGGAATTTGGACAATGGAAGTAGAAGGAATCCTAGTTATATTGGTTGTAAATACCCAGGTTCCGATCACACTCCCATCGGAAGTAATGAGTTCTAAATCAGGGCTCGGATCAACTACACCAACTACACCAAGACCTTGAGTGTAGTGGGTGGATTATAATCCACCAAATACCCTCAGTGTGGTGGATTAGCGT